>DWNE01001094.1:0-23619 GCA_018249875.1 Cecropterus toxeus | reverse complement strand
CCACAAACCTGATGATGCAGGGTACCGCAAAACTAATTTATGGCTTAGGATTAGGTTGAGCTGTAGTGATTTATAATAGATGGATTAGGTTAGGTTGGAACATAAAATAATACGTAAAACTTAGCGAGCAGGGCGCGGGAGCGCACTGCGAGCGTGTGCGCCCAGTTCATATAAATACACACCTAACCTTTAATCACCTCTATACGATTTTTTTTTTAAGTTTTGTTCGTCATAGCTTAGGACTAAATATTACATTTATGTTGAACTTAAATTTGTATTTATTTTTCAGTTTATGCTTTCGTATAAATTTTATTTACCAAGGGAAATTAGTGCTATTAATTGAATACAAATATAATTGTATCATCACTAAAAAGCTTGAAATAAAACTTTTAACAAAAAATAGAAACCGACTTGACTGTCACCAAAATGCAAAAAAATAATTTAAATATATGTTGGTTTCTTACATACACAGTCCATAGTACATAGTTCTGAAGTCGGCGCTTATATACTTGTAGAACATAAATAGATTCGTCGTTGTTATCTAACAAAATAGGTTGAGCGCCGACTTCGGGACTATGTAGTATGGAATATGTATGTAAGAACCTACGTGCAATGCATCATTATTACATTTTTGTTATAGCATCATTATGTTTTATTACTATTCAATATTATATTTATATTTCTAATGTTAGTGTCAGAAATTTTAACAGATATAGCTGTACTTTTATTACATGCGCGGGAACAACACGGCATTATTATTTTTATGATCATCGGATAAAACTGTTGTGCCGCGCTTTACTGGCAGTGAGCGTAGCCCCTAACCTTGATGTCTGCTGTAATGAAATAAGCTGTGATCTGTGCAAACATATATCTAGATCATGATAAACAAACGAGATTTAGAAAATAGTGCGAAAAAGTTTCGCCCAAAATATGAATAGTTTATATTTCAGCTATTAGTAGTATCTATTGCGCAATACGATGTCTTAGTACACATAATAAATAGCATATTTATATAATAATATACTTGGAATACCGAAGTATCTATATAAAAATACATACAGCAATATAAAATTGTCTTAATCTAGAGGTATATTTTTTCGTTTTACATTTTACAGAATAACTTTTAAATGATATTGCAGTTAAATAATAAAATAGCACCCCGAGGTCTGAAAGGTTAATATCGTTGGAAAAGCTTATGACTTTATAATCACTGCCCGCGGTAATTAGATTCATTCGGCGGCGGCCGCCAGCCAGCCAGCTATCGTACCAAGCCACCCTGCCATAATACTACTTAGTAGATTTATTACAGTCCCTTACTTAGTAAACAAGAGCTTTGAATACTTTTATTACTTAATAAAAAAGCGTTATAATTTATTTCTTATACAAATTTGAACTCCCTCACATATCTTTTATTCTTCATTCATCAATTTCGGAGCCCTTATGAATAGATGAAACACATTCAAAACGGGTTGGCTATATTTCTCCCCAAATTCGTTTAAGATGAGAGTCGTGGTTTATTTTTCTGTCCTGTCTTGTCTTTGTTGTCTGACCTGTCTTTGTTGCAGTGCATTACAAAAATTGGCTACAGCCATCAACCTTAACATCTTTTACACCTTTTATCACTTCACCTAAAACCTTACCTTCCTCCCCTCGCAAGTACTCTGTATAATTTGGGCGTACCATTATTCAGTTAGCGTTTGAACTATGGTTTAATTAATGATACGTGCTTGTAATCCTATTGACGTAATACCATTATAATAAGATAATAATTAGATTAATCATCAATTAGCAGTATCAGTTAGAAATCTCGTGGCTTTGCGGTGCCATTACAGCAGATTAGCGACCACAATCATTACAATATCTACCTATAAGATATCTAAGACTTTAAGATAACTTATAGGTAAGACTTAGAAAGTTATGTCCAATTTGAATATGGATTCTCGTACAAAGTTACGACTTTATATAATATATAAATAAAATTGCTGATCACTCTCTTTATCGCCAAGAAATAGAGATGTGGATGTAGGTTTCTAGAGTTTTCAAAGGTTTACTTAATGACCAATTATGGTCTTTATTAGCCTGATTGTAAGGATCCTACAGTGAGACAGTAACAGCTTTTACCTAAAAATCTACGATTAAAAGATGCGTCACCTCTGTTTTGACTGTATTCCTTCCTAGAACCCTGCCACGTACTCTACATATACGAGTGTACCTATCTTTTAGTTAATTTTTTTGCAAGCATTTTACGATTTGGTTTTAGTTTCTTTGTGGGGATATTAATTTATTCACTATATTGAAAAGACCGCGATATTATATGGTTCCACGAATCAAATCCTACCAGCTAAAATGTAGTTTATGTCATTTTGCTTACGGTCTTACATATAACGATACTTCCAAGAGTAAAAACAAAATTGTCATATTCCTGCTACACCATAAAGAACTCAAGCAGGTATAGCGTTACAGTGACTATACTCGTGTGTTTAACACTGGAATTGTCTCCCAAATTTGATAATCCCTGTAATAGAGCCGTTAGCACAATATGGCGCAAGGGTTTGGTAATTGGGACAGGTTGGTTTCACAGCGCGAGCCTTACACTCTACGACTACTATGCGATAACTACCATTTTGCATAATACTTTACGAAAATACGATAGAAAAAGGCATAAATAATAATAAATATGAGAGCCTTTACATACTCGTATGCTACTTGGCCATTACAAGGTTTAAAACTACGTACTTTAAATCTCAATATTCTTTCAGATGATTAACTGAAAACCTTTTCGAAGTCAATTAAAATCAACAAATTGACATGAATAAGCGACACTAAATCTACTAACAGCATCGGACAGGCTACAACAGCTGAGTAACGTTAAGTAACAATGACAACTACAAGATTCGACGTATGTCGTGGTCGTGTGGAATATACGAGCTTGCTTGTGTAAGGTAGAGGTTCCGAGTGTGTTTGCGGTCGGTACTCTTTTATTGCACGTTTAAAGGGTCTCCGGAGCCCGCTCAGATTGATGCAATGAACGGGCGACTAAAACAAGTAAAGTTACGAATTTTATAACTACTCATATTTACTTTATAGAGATCCTTCGGGCAAATTTTGTCCTTTAATAAAATATAAAATGATACACATAAAACATTCATAATAAGAAGGTGTTACATATACAACACATTTTTGATTTAAATGCGCCGGCCTCTACTACCCTCGTATATATTTCTGCTCTGAACTAGCAATAGGTATTAAATACTAATGTGGTCTAGTTTATGTTGACAGACATGTACATGACACGTGTTAGTCTTTAGGCATAGCAACGACATAATTTTGTTAAGTTTGATTTGATACATTTATCTAAACATTTTTTTTACATAGACTCTTTATTCTTGGTCTGTGGTTTATTATTTTCATAAGCTATAAAGTAGCACAAGCAATCAAGTAGACTGAGCTTGGTAACCAATTTACTTTATGTAAAATAAAAATATGAATATTATTACATTTACATAATTACTATAAGTATAGCGGACTTCGTGGCCGCGGACTTCATCTGCGAATTACACACAACCGGCTCATATCCGCGCAATTACCACTTCAACTGCGAAGCGCGCTCATTGCTGCCGTATGAACAACTGTACAATATTAAATTAAGCGAATGTTGCCATTTTAAAATATACTCATGCATATTTTTTACATACAAGTACATTACATTTAACAAACAAGAAAATATTGCATTTTATCGTACAAGTAAATAAACGGCGGACATTACATTATTAACATCTGAATTCTTAAGAAACACGTTATTTTCTTGCTGAATAAATATAAAATTATTTAATTATTAATTTATTATTACGTATTGATATTACTATTCTTAACTAGCTTATTCTCGCGGTTTTGACCCTTTCGGCCACGTTTACCACGACAATCAGTATCACATTGGTTAATCTAGGTCGTAAATTATTGCCAAATTCATATAAATGCGCAAAGATGGTCTGTAGCACTAGCATATTGTTTGTGCACGTATATTTTCCCATATTTTTGACTTTATATTGGTAATCTATATATAATTATCCAAATCATGCAACTGAAGGAAACCATTAGTGATCTCAAGCCATCTTTATTACAGTAATTTGCCCAGTTCACATTGCAGAATTACAAACACATATGCTTGTAATTCTGCACTTCATTATTTATTAAAGTTCGTATACAAAGCTTTCAACACAATAACCGCGACTGAAAGCTCAGGTCAAAGCTCCTCCATATTGCAGCCGTATTTACCTAGTGTCCGGACACGAGCGATGTGCCTCCGACTGTTGTCTGCTACTTTCCAATATTTATTTAAAGCCGCCCAAACAAACAATGTTTTGTTAAAAGTTTGTTTAATGTGCTCGTACAATATGACTGGAACATAACAGTGTTTAAATCGAGCAAAATAGAAGTTTTTACAGTATATGAACGAATCATCTAAATGCTTCGCATATCATTATGAATTCTTGATAGAGCATAAAAGTACCAAACAAACAGGCATATTTATGGTATCCAGGTAAGTTTAGGGCTCTATCGGAGGTTGGAAAAAACGCCTCGAATAAGTACGTGTCTCTTAAATAGCAATAACAAGGCAGATATATGTGTAACAGCGGTGCCTTCGGAGTTGAACCGCAATCTATCGCTTTTATAATTTACAAGACAACATTTTATTATTTAATTTAAAAGACAAACACTGCGATTTTCATGTATATAGACGCCTCGTTTCTACTTCATAATTACCAGTGCACATACATAGATCCTCTATCCATCCATCTATTACGAACTTATTTAAATGTTTTATAGTTTGCTTATACCACACTGGCCGCGCGCCGGACCGTTGCCAGTGCAATATGCGAATATTTGGCGACTTGTCGCAATATTTAAATGAAGAGCAAACGTGTTCGGCGACATAAATAATGCATACTGTTATAATGGCCTAACGAACCGTTTTTTTAATATTTAACTTATTCCAATTTCAACATTGGTTCTTCTCTGAAGTTCGATTAATACTGAGAGCTGATATTTAATCCGCACTGTTTTTATGTTAATAAAGTAGCCATTGAGTGATCAATGTAACTCATGGACATATATGATCAGTTTCATATAGATCAGATCATATAGATCAGATCATACTAAAGCTTATTACGGGTTACTGTTTGTTTTCTTCTTTCTACTAGATAAAACACTTTTAATGATTTTTCAAACTAGCACACAGTAGCGTTGTATATCAGAGATAGATATTATAATGGTAACCTCGTAGATACTTCAAATAGCGTTAATTTTTTTCTACATATGTACATGTGTAATATAATCCGATTAATTCCATAATTTATTAGCTTAGGTACATTCCTATAGAATAATGCATATAAATTGACTAAAACAATCCCATGTCATTGTGTGAGTATTAATTAATTTTGTGTATATTGCCTAAAGTTTAATCCATTATTTGGTTATTCACAACGAGACTCGACGACACTCTGGTTACCTGTTTAATAAAAAACCGAAGATCAAACTGGTCTCATTTGAAGGGTTATTTAATATGAATATAGCCTCCGCTCCGCGTACCTGGCATCCTCTGCCGCAAAACATAGCTACGTATCACTTGTTACATAGAACCAATATCAACTAGAAATAAATAGCTCTAAATTTCGCAAGCAGAAAAAATAAACGAGGTCACCTCGTATTCAGGATTCATTATCACTGATGAAAACCGTAACTGATCGCAGATAAAATGCAATTTTTAATATTTTTTTAATCATAAGAAGTAGCAAACGAGCTTGTAGTCCGCGTGACGGTTACTGCTGCCAATGGACATTTGTAAGTTAAAGAGGAGTATTCATTACAGAATTGCGTCCATGATATAACACTTTCAGAAAAAAAAACATAAGAAATTCACAGCGCAATGGCGCAGTATATTCCTACTATTTTATACACATGTCATTTCTATTTGATGCGCTATCTATGGTCCATCAAATGGCTGACGTATCGCTCATATCCTCTCGAGCGACTGCGCGCAGCTCGAGGCATCCTCGTGTCTGTATAGCACTCGAGTGACGTTTGATTGTGCTGTTACAAGTATTAATAGGAAATCGTTTGAGTGAAATTTTACAGATCGTGGTTCGTATATCGGATATTTGTATGTTATATGTTTTTACACGATGAGTAGCAAAAGAGCATATTCTCATTGAGATATAAAATTTTGAACGATAATACTTGATAGCATTACTTTCCAACGGGGAAACGTACTTATATACGCTAGCATTACTTATATCATTACTTTCATTGAGTATTTACCGGCATTACTTCGCTTGAGGAAAATAAATGCTTCGACTTATTAACATGTATGTCTCTAATAAAAACTTTTGTTATATTTTCATATTCTTTTTTTCTAATGTTGTATTGGCAAAGGAGCGTGCCGTCCACCGGATGTAAGTGGGTCCTGCCGCCCATGGAGTTGTCATGAACCCCAGATAAGTACATACTCTTATCAGATTTCCGACAGATGCGTTGCTACTGCTGAGAACTAACTTGTAACGCCTCGGATAGGTTTGTCTAATTTCTCTGATTAGACCAAAACACAGTATGTTAACACTGTTGTTATTAAGCAGAAAAAGTTGTCGCAGTCGTGCTGTCGGAGACGAACCACAAAGGTTTCTACCACCTTCAAAACGTATTCTTTTCTTTTATATACCGACGAAAAAATTATAAATTAAACTTTATTGGAACGTACTACGATGTATTTAGTAACGTATGAAACAACATCGATGTTTCGAACTCATCGGAAGCTTGGTCGCAAGCAGTAGTGGGAGCCACCGAAGCCTATCACTTGTTGCGGCGCGCGGGGTGATTGCCGCACATCGCACATTCAATTATTCACCCGGAACTCGCTAACCGGAATAATTCCCGCCCTGCACCGCTCACAACTTTTGCAATCTTCAAGCTTGCAAGCCACAGCAAGTTTTTCCACTCATCTGAGCGAACTAAGTGAATTTTTAAGTTCACTCGTCTGTTAAGGAAATTGCAATTGAAAGGAGTTGAATTTCAGTTTAAACCTTAACGAAGACATAACATCTGATATGTATGTCTGCATATATTATAAGTCCTGCATTTTTCGTTGCGATGAGTCGCTAAATAGAGAGATAACGCAATGTTCTTTACTGCCCGATTAAATAAAAATCCCTTATAATGTAGTCATGATTCAGACGAAATCAGGCAGGAAAAGAGCTGCATGACAGTAACATACACTTTCGGACGTAGACTAAGAGCATTGGTGATATTTTTATATAATCTTATGAGCTCCAGTTCCTTTGTAGTTAAAGTCATGGACACGCATTAAGATGAATATAATGTATACAAACAGTACATACATACAGTAATATCCGTATTCCTCTTAGTGTACGTCCATGGCCTCAGATCCCAAACAGATATGTATAAATATATTGGGATCTGTATGATCCCAAGCAAATATTTACATTTATCACTTAGGTGTCTACATAAAAACATTGTATTTTTTTAATGAGAGAAGATAATGAGAGAAAGATAATTGATCGGCACCCATCGCTGCACTAATTAAATTATTGAATTGATTTGATACAGATTTCCTCCGCGTCGTATCGAACTTTGTTCATCTTCTCGCTACGTTACATTACATTTTTCCACTTTTTACCAAAACACATGTACATTATCATAATTTACTTGTAGCGTATAAAAATTGTTTTCATATTATATTTATGTTAGTAATTCAAGCGTACATATTATTTACGCATTTTTTGGTAGGTACATGTCTATAGGTAGTACACATATATATGTAATTTTAAAAAGAAATGAATACATTCGGACTAAAACTGAACTGAGCGCTATTTGACAAAGCTTTGTATTATTCCTGCGCTGTCTCCATGCACCGTACACGTAAACTCTCGTATTGTTCCCATCCAACCAGTGTAAAGCTCTCTAAGCTTTACGTGACTACTCAATCGGTCTTAATAAGTCTTAATATATACTTGAATAGTTACTATTAATATAAGATTTATATTTTGGTATATACGTTATACTGTTTGTATTCAAATTTATACGCGACTATTACAGAATTAACTACAAGCTTGCCATTACGTTCATAACATTAGACATAATATTATAGCATGATAACATCCAACTTTCTAAAACAAGGTTTGAGGACTTAGAGAAAATACCTATATGCCTATGCTTTCGTGGCTACACTCATAGTAGTTTTTTTATGTTTGTATTTCGGTTTTTAATATTTATTATAAACCAAACGAAAACAATACTATCCAATTCAACTAACAGTATATAGCCTTCACAGTTTTAAAGTATCCCTAAATATGTATATCGTACTGGAAATACTATTTTGGTAAATATTCATTTGACGAGCAAAAGAATTATTCATTGACACCGTCGATGCCTAAAATACATGTATCACGATTTAAAATATAAAATAATCAAATCAAAACCGTCGAAGTGCATCAAATGAGTGACGCAATGCAGCGGAATAAAACGAAGAGGAAGTGGAATCGAAATCAAATAGCAAAGTTAAAACACGTGACGCATACGAAAGCGCGCGGAGCGTGCGGCGAGACGCTACTTCCAATAATCTTCACCTCTTTCTGGGAAAGAAATTGAAGTGGAATTTCTCTGCCGTCTGCCTTTGATTGTATGCTCGCACGGCGCCCGGAATGGACACTTACATTAGTGGGTTAGTGGCTCAGCTGACGTTTGTACAATTTTGCGTCGGCATGTCCTCAATGAAGGCTTCTGCCTAATTACATTAAAACGAGATCTAGCAATTTTGCAAGTTGTAATAACGATGACTTAAAAAGAAGTAAAACGAGGATATTTTATCTTATCTATTTATCTTCATGTCCAATAGGTTTATATTGATTTTATCTTGAAAATGATAAAAATGTATGTATTTAGCGAGTGCAGAAAACTTATTAAAAGTATATTTATGACGTCTTTCATATTATCATACACAACCTCTCCTCTATAACTCATATAAATTTGTTTATAGTAGCTATCAATGCTGGCCACACAAAATCCGACGCAAAACATGTCTAGTAAAAAGCAAACCTTAAAATAACGTGAAAAACGTTTTCAAGTAAATACTAAGCTACCACAATTTCATTTGCTGCACTGGCACACGTCGTCCCGTGTCCCGCGTCCCGCTCCACACGCTACGTGACACGCGGCGAGAGGCGACACGCCGGGACGGGACGCCGGACGGACCGACACGGCGATATTTCACTTCAAGTTTATGTAATCGCTCGAAAACGAGTTACATCCGTAGCTGAGCGAATCAGTTATAATTTTGTCCAATGAATTGGGAGCAATCATTTCCTTAAAGAATTATATTTCTTTTGAATCAGCCGTTACATACTTCAAAAGAAACGTTGGAATCTTCAATTTAAATATTATTTGATGTTATGCGTTATTAAGCGATCGGTTTCAAAGTTAAATCGTATCTATTTGAATAAGTTAAGTATATAGGTACATGTTTCGACATCAGCATAATTAAACTCATTTATCTCAGTGTGTGATTTATCTCAGTTCATTCGCAATAGTTTATCTTCTGAAAGTGTCAATCAAAAAATATATACATAATTTAAATAATATCGTCACTTCGAATGTTATAAAATTAGAACCTTTCATGAAAACTACTAACATGTTCCAAATTGGTTCGTTGAATAATTATCACGTCGTCCCAATTCGTCAAAATGGATATGTTTCGTGAAAAACTAAGTTTGAAACTAAATAATCGGCCATAACAGACGTGCCTCGGGGATTTTATTGCAGTACACGTGTTTCGGCAGCTGGCGATGTGTCGTGCTCCGGTGTCGTGATTCATGGCGGAACTTTATGGGGCTTGTTGACAACTTGAAATATTTTCCAAGCAAAATCCCCCACCATAACAACATTTTTGTTTACAAGATGCTATAGAAAATATATTTGTATATAAAACATCATTCGTCTAAACCGAGTGGATGTAAATATATGCATTAAAAATCATTTTACGTCTATTGTGTTAACTGTTAGTAGGAAATAAATTATGAAATAAAATCAAATTGTCCCCTCGATAAGTCAAAAAACTTTTTTAAGGGCGCCGCCTCAGTCCATTAGCGTTGCATTGTCTCCTATCAATTGTCCCATTCCCAAATGCCCGTGCCCCTGACCAGCTATTGACTGTCGCTGCTTTGTCTTGTTGCCGCTGATATAGCATGTCACACATTTTATTTCAAACATAGGTATTTGAGTTGAATAAGAGATAATATTTTGAGTTTGACAGTTTTTCGCAACGCACCGACGTTGCGCACTATACCTACTTGTAAAAATTTGCATAAATAATCGTAAACATTGGTTAGGCCAGTTTCGGGGTAGCTTAGTCTATACAAAGTGACAGAAGATATTATTATATTTTGCAGGCTATATTTTAATTAAAAGGGAATTGGACTCGCACAATAAGGGTTCTGTACCTTTATCTATAAAAACGTCAAAAAAATACATTTTTTGTATGCTCATAAAACAAACGTTATTATTTTGCCTTAAATATTTCTTTTATTACATTTTTAGTATTTCTGATTATACCGGCTATACGAATACATCACCTGTGAAAATTTCAAGTGTCTAGCTATCACGGTTCATGATGCCTGGTGACAGATAAACGGACAGCGGAGTGTCAGTAATAGAATTTCGTTCTTAGCCTTTGGGTATGCGACCCTAAAAACGAGTTTAAGTGTGTTGAAGTGTCTGGAAAGACACTAAACCCCGTTTTTTAATTACAACACATTAATTCTTTTTATTTGGATAAATGTGTACGATAAATGTTATTTCAGTACACATATGTCCATTTTCCCAGTATATGGTGCAAACGGCTGGCAACAATCCCGGCGTTACGCAAGATAAGGGGTTACCGAAGCAATTGCAAATCCTTTATCTAGTTCAGTTCGCTAAACTAGTTTGCTTACGTTGCCGCTGTATGGAACATTAACGTTGAATTCGTTGTAGGATATGTGTCACCGGTTTTTAATGGAGCAAGTTGAGTCATTACTATCGGGTTTTGCAGTCGTTCGCAAACTCGCATATCCGTTTAAACAGTTATAATTTCCATATTGACGTAAACTAAGCCTGTATGAAACAAATTCGAATGAGGACCGTTTGCGCCGCGCATGGGAACGCCATTTGTTACACACAACTGACTGTGTCTCCGCGAATTACAGTGTACCTTATACTTGCAGCACTAAGGTCGGGAATGTGTGACGCGAGTGCGTCTACGAGATAACCACATTTCCATTTCCTAGTAGAACTGCTTTTTTGTGGCGTTCCTTTTCACGTTCGAATGACGCAGGCTTCAATAAAACCGAGTCCAGAGCAGAGAGAAATCTGATCTAAATTTGCTACGGATTGCACCGTTTTGCATATAGTTTAGTACTATTTTAACTAGATTTGAAATGAAGAGTGTGTCACAACATATAAATGAAGTCTATATGATGTACATATATGCTTCCATGAAACGTGCCTATTTCAAAAGTTAGTCCTATCGAAGGTGTTTACCGAAATTCTCATATTGTTATTTATCACCATCATTACCAAATTTTAACGCTGCTGTGCATGGATCTCCTGTTAAAAACGAGAAGTAGATAATTTATTACATACATTCTCTGTGTTTTGTTACGCTGAATTCCATTGTTTGTTTTTTGTAATTTATTGCGTTCAGTTTCCACATTACAGCAGAAAATATGAAAACAAAGAAAATCTCTTACAACTGTTACTGTTTTCGTATTTACGTTTCTTCACTTGGTGAATGTGGGGATCTAATAAGGGATTTTATCTTAAAAACGCCCAGCTTATTCTTGCTCAGTTATTCATCAGATAGGAATGGCCAATGGAACATATAGAGTAGTAAACGAACTTTTGACAAAAGGCAATTTTCTCTATGTATTAAACTAAGTAGGTAATTTTTCAATTTCTTTATAATGTTTGGTATCGCTCAACACTACGAGTGTGTTATGAGAGTTGTTTGTTAAATGTATAAAATTTAGTAACGTTAACTATTTAATGTAACAAAAATATTATTGTTTGTTCTAGTTCGCTATCTCGTGCCTCCATATTTCTTCGCCTCGCGGTTTCTTTGTGTCGCGACGGGCTGGCCGATAAGGCGAGTCTGCCTTTGTTGTGTTGTGTGTATGATCTTACAAATAAATAACACGTTTACATGTTTATGCTACTTAAGCGAATAAAGATGATAAGGTAAATGACTGAGTTGTACATTTTTATATGGCAATTCATGAAATATTAACGTTAAGTCTAATTCGATTCGGAAATATAATTACAAATGAGTGATTGATTAGTTATAAAATAATGTAACTTTTTACTGTTGTAAATTATATTGAGGAGAAGCAACTATGTCACTTAAGGAGGATAAATATTGACATAAATTATATACTACAATAATAATTGTTATGATAATAGTATGAAAATTGTAATTATTTAAACCTAGATATATGTATTTTTGATATGCACACCAGACACCCACATGCACACACACGCGCGCGCGCCGACACACACACACTCGGATCTCATGTCCCAGAAGAAACCTCAGCGGCCGGCGATTCTCCTGTCCCGCCTAACACCTCAGGGATTATGGCAGCGGTTGAAAAACACTCACTGATTCCGAGTCAGCAAGGCTGAGTCGATTTCTTTTGCCATGTCCATTGTAATTTAAATGTATCTACTATCCGTGTAATGTAAGCTTTTGTGGCAATAAACGTTTTATTATTATTATTATTATTTATGTTGATATTTGTACGCCCATATTAAGCACAGTATACATCTCCCACTATTGTAAACATCTATCACATGTTTTCCCTAATGACAAATAAAAGATTATGATTATGATGATTAATTTATACATATCGCAATGCTCATAAAACTATCTACTTCAATTCCAAGCTCTCAAAGGCGAAGAACAAGAGATGAACTAATTGCTTAGCAAGCTCCTGCGGTTCCAGATATTTGTTTGGGGGGTTACGTATTTGAAAATTTGATGGTAAAAAAATAACAACGTTTAGAGACAAAGCTGTAATGGTATACATTTAAAAAGTGGAAATCTGTTAATGCATTTTGCCCCTTATGCACAGGACTGGAACTGAATCAAGCTCTTCTTCTCCTCGTTTTTTTTTTGTAAAATTTTAGTAACGCATGAGCGTGCAGTCTATCGGATTTTAAGTGGTCTTCACCTGCCCATAGATTTGTAACCAACTTCATATAGATCTGGGTTCCACCTAAAATCGATCAAACATTCACTGCTTTTTGTTTTCATTTTTTTTTTTCGAGTTTTTCTTTTGTCTTAAGTTAAACTTCCGTGGACAGCATGCTGATAGAAAACAAGTCTCCTTGTGCAGCGGTGCGGTGCGGAGGCAATCTTTGCGGCGAGCCGCGCCGCGCTTCTAACCTCGTTATGGTGCTAGGGATGTACCAATTATTTTATTTATATTTTTAGAAATATACCTGGTGTACAGCTACGAAACTACTCATTCAATCTACCGATGTTTTGAATTGCCATTGTAATGAATTTGACCTGACTGTTCCATACGAAAAAAAGGTAAATAACACAATTTTCTAATTGAAAATCTTTGATACATAAGGATACTTTTGTATACCTTTTTTGGTTATACATTATTACAAATAAACTATGAACAGTTTATTTGTTATGCGCAACCAAATATAATAATACGTTCGGAAAATTCGTAGAATCTTCTCATCCAAAATTCTTCAATGTCTGAAGTCGAAGTAATTCGAGCCATATGTTTAGCAGTTGATGACCTATGGCGCCGACACGTCGTCTTTTACTGTAGGTCTTATTCGAAAAATCTAGGTCACTCAGCGTACTATGGAGTGGACTATACTTGGAATTTTGCTACGAGACATGATTCGCAACTATGAAATCCGTAGACGAACAAAGGTTATCGACAAAGCTCCGAAAATTAGCAAACTAAAGTGGCAGCGAGCCGGTCACATCGGACCGAAAGATAAATGTTGCCCTTTATAACCTAATACGGATAACCACGTTACATCTTCGTATTATACGGAGGTAGCGCTAATATCGGCTCACTCGACACCGGGAACCGTCGCCGCGAAACCAATAAAACTCGTGCCATAGCGCCCCGCTGCTAAGGACAATCACACACTCTTTAAATTGTCGCGAAGGGTGCCAACATTTTAAATAATATTAAAGTTATGGGAAGCAAGTACTCCATCAAATAATAAATATGCCTAAATAAAGATGTTTTTTTTTTATAAATCAACCTTAAAATACGATACCGATGCAAAGTTATCTTAAAGGACTATGTTGATACCAACATAGTCCTTTGCATCGGTGTCCGATGCAAAGCGCTAGTACCTAAGAACTTTTATTAGAATTCACCAAATTAGAAATAATAATATTTTTCAATATCGAACATAAATAAAAAAGACAGACACGGTTCCAGGATAGATCTCTGGCCCTGCCAGATGTCTGAATGTTGAATGTAGATATTTGTCCGGTGTATGGGTGCGTGAGTATTCGTCTTTACATGTTACAACACAGAAAAAATCTAACTGTGAAAAGCGTTTGTTTATTTTTATTTTTATACTGAAATCTAGTAGTGTACTACCTCCCTTACAGTTCATTGTTCGTCGCGGAACATTATACCGCTGGTGGGAGCGCGCAACCAAGATGCAATACAGTTGGGAAAGTACTCTCATTGCAACTAAAACTGCTGCATTAGTAGCCTTAACTGCCCATTGGGCGGCAACATGGCGCTCAACGATAGCCCGTTATAGGCTACTTAAAACGGTCCGCTAAAATTATTAGTTACAAGGAAGCTGTTAAATTTATTGCGAATACCAAGGAACAACAATATATGATAGTTACAATAACTGCACAAACATTTATATAATTTTATTTCTTATTCGTCATCAGGTTTTAAAAAATATCCACAAAATCCAGCTTTTTAATTCATAGCAAAAGTATTCGCCAAAACTTGTAAAGTTCAAATTGATGCGGAATTCTATTATGCTTCTAATTTCAACCCTTAAATAGCTGTTCACATACAGGCGTTTTATTCGTTTAACGCGAACAAACATCTTTTGTCGGCGTTTACAATGGATCGCTGAATTGGCTCCGTATAATAATACGGTTTCCACTTCCACAGTTAAACCTCAAATAAAATGCAATTCGCGGCATCTGCTTACGATGCTACACATTCCAGTACATTTATTGCTCTAGGCTTTTTGGTTTGCACACTCGAGCTGAAGTAAACTTTATTTTAGATGCGATACTGGTAACATTTAAGTAACGTGTCTCGATGTTTAAAGAATTCTAACTTCTATATGGTGTTTGTAACGGCGCTCGAGGGAAATAAAGTTTAAATTCCATTAACATGTTCCGACACTCCCGTTTCCGGGCGCTTACCCTAATAGCCTTACCTTGATGGAAACAAAATAATGGAAAGATATTAAGAAATGGTAAAATCTCATTCCATTACGTCTATATTATTGCTAGATATCCATTCACATGCGTGGAATCATTTTGGAGAGAGTTTTTAAACATAAAAAAGGACTGGGTGTGTTGGATCACGCACAGTGACGGGTTCCCCAGTACTTTTCAACACTTAATTTATCGTCAGCAAAAGGTAATATGTTTCCAATATATTTTTCAAAAACACTAAGATAGTAAAAAGTTATTTTCAAAGTCAACTCAAGTGAAATTAGCACGTAACTGAAAATCTATTTCAAATTACATAATTTGTTTTCTGCAAACTAATTTTCTATAGACTACGTTTTCGTTTTTTATACTCTACTTTGTTTTTGTCATAATTTAATGCAATAATTTAATACAAAATAACTATCTTTTTATGATATTATAAATTTTGAAATGTCATCATAAAACTTAAGTAATATTTTATCATCTACTATAAAACAAACATTAAAAGCTTATACGTCACACGTGTTATATTAAATGTATTCTTCATTAGGTATTCTAATTCTATTACATAATAGTAAACATACAAATATTTTATTTACATCATTTTCGTATCAATAATCGTGAAGTACAATTGCTGTGACAAGCAGACGTGCGGTCGTTTATCGAAGAAACGATCTGATGAATTATATTTTTAATACCAAACTGTAGAACCCTAAAAGGAATGTATAAATTTAAAAATACATTTTACATTTCTTGTTTGTATAACAACAAGTTCCATTGTATTCCCCCTTTCTTATCCAATACAATTACTTGAATCACCGCGGATTCATTTATAAAAATGAGTGAGGATAAATGTAATAATGGATATATTCCAATAAACTAATACTAAAGTGGTTTCGTATTTCGTTTTGCTCATTGACCTTCTAACCGATGGCACTTTATGTAATATGCGATAAAAAGAAACTGGCAGACGAAACCCATCGTAGGCATGATATTGAACAAAACTCCACATATTACTTCGACACAAAAACAGAGAGCGAACAATTTGAGGGATTTCCGGAAAACGCTGATTCGAGTTTTACTATAAAGGAAATATGTAATCCGTAATGTATTATTAGATATTTACCATATTCGCTGTTACAAATTGGTACAAATATTTGTCAAAATATTTTAATTAGATATATTCTACGCTACGAACACAACGTGGCATTATAGCTCTACGAGAGCTACGAGTGTTTCGCTGGCGTAGCAAAAACGCTACGTACTGTACCGTCAGTAAACGTGAAAACAATGGAATATGATAACTAAAATGCTATCCAATAAATAAAATTGCAAAAATGAGCAACGTTTAAAATATGATTAAGCTGTTATCTTTTTTTAATTCCGAACATATAGCGTTCATGAATTCATGAATAAATATTTATAAAATATGAGGCTAATAACAACGGTGTTGCACGTTGCTGTGTTTTGGTATGAAAGATGTATTTAGAGAGACATACTTATCCGAGGCATTCCAACTTCGTCCTCAGGGGTAGCGATGCGTCTGTGGTTACAGATGTCTATAGGCGGCAATGGCCACTTACCATCAGGTGGACTACATGCTCGTTTGCTTCTATTATATAAAAATAAATTATACTTTGCGGAAAAAGCATTTGCCAGAAAATTTTAAACTATTATCAAACATAGTCTTTGAGCTCGCACCTCATTAGGGTGGTGGGTTTTGTCCTTAATTCTTCTTATTTAATAAAATTTATCCTCAAATTTAATAATCGCAGTAAAAGGATGATGAACACTAACATAATACTTATAACGCATTATTAATCGACTTACGATAGAACTCTTGTTTCATATGAAGTTGCATACAGATGTCCATGGGCGGCAATGACCACTTACCATTAGTTGGACTGCATGTTCATTTGCTGGTTTAAAAAAACATATATGTAACTACAAAAACGTCTAGTGTAATGATTAATTTTATCAGGCAGATATCCGACTCGTCTAAATGATATATTATAATGGGTGAATATGTGGTGCGGTTGCGGCGCTGAACAAAAACCCAGCCGCATGGCGGCGCGCGGCCGCACAAAAACCAACGCAATCACGCCGCTGATGTTTCATTAACTCTCAGCTTGTCGAATCACACTTTCTTATAAGATCTAATATAGCGAATCTATATGAAAATCCTGAGTGTTACTCGTATTTTAAAAATAGTTTTATAAAACTGGTTGCATCTGTTACAAAGACTAATGTTATATGAATAGGTATTCAAAGCATCGCTTACAAGGTTAGTATTCATGTCTAATTATATTATGAAGAACTATTAATTTTTTCCCACGTTTTATACATATTGTGACTACTATACTAAATATTAAATTAAATTTTCTATATTTATATTCCATATATGTCGCTGATGGGCAATGCGTTTAATTTTGAGATTGTATTTTAACTTATGCTCGACACCAGTTTTAGAAGAATTAGTTTGGTTATGGATTTTTATATGAGCAATAAAATAAAACCTTATTATCGAAGAAAACCCTAACAAGATAATATTAAAGCGCAACCCAACGTTTCCTTTATCTTAACAAGAATCAAAACGCGGATCTTGAATGAGAATAGGCCGAAGGATGTGATTGCGTTGCAAAATTGTAATTCGAATGCGCGCCCCCTGGCGGACCCACATAGAATACATATCACATAGAAAAGTTACATAATATTCAAGAAGTGGAATCTTTGTCACAAATACGAGCTTACAATTGAAAATAGTCTAATATACTGAAATTTTGCGTAAATATGCCTCAACCATATATTTGTCGACCCGCGTGGCGGAGTGGTTTTTTTTTATCATACTTTTATCCGTTAATAAATTTTGCATAATAATAAAAATCAAGATCATGATTGCAGTAAATAAATAAGTTTCATGAAAAAAATGATTTTAGTGTTTCCTTCTTGTACATTACATATTGAGAACAATATAAGAAGCTCCGTTTACTTACGCTCCTCAGATTAGCAGATAAAATGATTATGGCTGCCTCCTAAGGACATCCTAGCGTGTGAATTACTAAACAGCTAGGAATAGATAGAAATTTTAAATTATATAGGCGGTTGTACCACTGCAGTCGAATTACGTGCTATTAATACTGCGTAACAATCCTCAGACGCTCCATCACACTTATGCGAGAATCAACGAAACTTTTTTTAAGCAACCATCACTACAAATATGTAATCTAAGTCTTCATCATATTTTGCAACAACAAGCGTACTTACGCTCGACGGCGTCTACATGTAAACTAGCGGAAGACATGTCTACTCACGGCGTATTCTTTGCATACATCGGCACAGAAGCGCTTACCGTTCTATTGCCAGATCAGGGACGAATTCGTGAGGTTATTGAAACATTTCTTTGCGTTGCGTTAGTCCAAGGGCTTACGATTAAAACCTTCAAGTTGAAAACAAAATAAAGATAAGGTAATTTTACGTTATGTTGATTTTGTGTAACTTTTGTGCTGCAACACCTTCTTACTGTGATTAAAAAACCTTTGAATAAAGTAGAGTCTGAGGAAATCCAAAATAATGTGTAGATATGGGCATAAATATTAAAATAAATATAAATACTAATTTTAAATTCTGATACTTAGAACCATTTAAACAACACCAAGAAAATACAGTATAAACCCAAACCCTAGTTATAATTTCATAATCGATCGGTATAGTTGCATATGCTTGTATTGTATATGTCGTCCTTTCTTGTCTTTCAGTAAGTACACAACAAATTCACGAATAAATATTATTTTGCGCACACAAGTACACAATGTTCTCAAATAAATATTATTTTGCGTGTTCAAGTCATCTTGTTACCATTAGTGTCCACAGCCCCCGGCCTAATCGCGTCATCTGCAGACCACATTACCGGCAGCCGCCGCGCTCACAAATATTACTTTTGGAATCTTATCACTACACACATTAACGTAAATATTGCCACGAAACGATTCTTTCTTTATGACATTACGATATGTCATAACGATTATTCTCTCCGCGGAGCCACACGCGCCCCGCGGCCACATTATTCGCAGCCGTTGTCAAGAATATTACATGCGTACCCACTCGTTGTCATATTACCGTGTGCCTACCTAGCAATATGTGCGTGGAATTACGTTTATAACTATTCCTTCAAAGTGTAGTACAGAAGCGTACGAAACTAAATTAAAACAAAAGCGTTTCACTTTTTGTTTGGCTTTAGGAGTTAATGTCAGAAAACACAAGGAGATCGCGCGCGGTGCTCTACTATTTAATATTTACTTACTTTCCGCATATTTTACGCTCCTAAGGTTTAAATATTTTATCGCGCGTGTGAGCACATAGTGCACTACAAACTGTCGCGTAGTTTATTTTTCAGCGCGCGTCCATCCGAGCGGTAACACATCCCAGAGAATTAAGGTTTTATGCCGACAGAGCGCGCTGCTGTGGTTTTTGTTGCCTGTAGTATGAGGAAATTTACATCAGCTGTTTTTTGTAATTGTTTTTAACATTTAAAGGACATCCTTTAATTTAAATATCAGCAAGAGAGCTATACTGGGCTAGGCTGTACGGGATTGTCCAATTTAATGGCAAGAATAAAGAAAATAATATAGAAGTAACTCCTAAAATTAGGTATGTAAGTATGTCATATTGTAGAAAAAATGTGTTTAAAAAATTATTAGTGCATAAAATGGCAATGGTAGCAATAGAATAATTCTTTACAAATTGAAGGCTTCGTACGGTTACTATCGCTTATTAATAAATGATGAACGAGGCGCTACTATAATAATCGTGGGTATATTCACGATATGATGAATGACGGAACTACCCCTCAACACTGTAAAAATCGCGCAAAATGTTATAAGACAATAAAATTTTGTAAAATTACTATTATATTTTATTTAAAATTTAGCTAACTGCGCAATCTCGTATATTCACGTACCTGAAAAATAAACATTGGAAGTTTCAGCACGGGAAAGGATCCCGCGGGTGCTCTGTTAATAAAGCGTGGCTTAGACACTATAGCGGGAGCCGGCACGCCGCGCGGCTTAGCGCCGCACGTGCCCGGATCCTCCCTTTGTACTAAAACGTTTTAAAAATATATTAAGCCAATTTTATAGTCGATACGCCCCATCCAAGTCGGTGTACATGAGTATCCAAATATTTTAGGCACTTACAAGTCTTTATACTTTTACTTAAAAAATAAAAATTGTATTGATTTCAATATAATAATTGGTTATTTATACACTTTAAATTAAACAAGACATTGTTTTACTGAGATTATTACACGAAAGCTCACTTAGGGCAGGTCACTCTTGATCTGCAAGAAATGAGGTAAAACCGTCAATATTTTACACATATAATACCCTACTCTTTTTTTCCGAAAATTATTTTAAAAGCGGCAAATAAATCTTAATTCGCTAACTTTTCATAATAAAATAATACGAAAAATATAAAATTCCACTCGGAATTTATGCCAAACTTTTCCGTACTAACAAATTACGTGCACTATTAAATATCTTTTTAAAACCCACAATTCAACATGGTTAAGCATTTGCCGTCAATTTGCGAAATATCCTGGATTTTGTAAGCGCTTTGCGATTACGCTTTATTTCAGTTCTGAAATTCATTTAAAGGTAAGCGTATTTAGCGGAGCTTTTTCAGTTTCAGACACTACAGGTTGCGGCGCTTTCAGCTCTCGCGTACCAACTCATAATGCTTCAGCGAAGTCGAGCGGTGAATACGGAAGCACAGCGCACCCTTCGCTCTTTAGCGGAATCGCGCCATTCAGTTCATTTCGTGTCTATTCGTGACACGAGATCTAATACAAGTTTGTGACTTTCATCATTAAAAGTAGGTTTGGAGATCATGCTAAGGATTTATAATAACATTAGGGATAAAAAGGTCAAGTCGTTATTGTTTCATTCATGATTACAGTAAAATATACCAAATAACTTGTAACCTAATTTCATTTACAATTATTGAATCATAACTTACAGGTAAATATGCAAAGCAAAATTGAAAATTCTTACCAAATGTTGTCTAATTCTTTGGTATATACATATAATGCAAATATTATACTTATGATTATTACGGTAGTCATTGTAATTGAGTCGTATCAGACTTATCAGAGAGTAAGTTGATAGTTAGTAAATTAGTGATACCTAAGTAACACAGTGTGCTAGTGTACTCTGGCCACGTGCCAATGATCCGTGTGACCACTAAACCGTTCCTCATGCGGCGCGGCGCGCGGACAACACGAGCAACAGCTGGCGGCGCGCCAGCACGGTAAGCAAGTTACTACTCATTAACCTCACATTTTCTTTTCACAAACAGAAAAATGTTTAGTGTTTAATGAACGAAATAACAGCGTAATAGTTCTTAAATGTATGTTCAATACTCAGTATTCATTAAAATCATTTTTTGTAACAGCCGAGCATCTAGTGCACATAATTGCAAGTGCTCTTTGCCGTCATAGACATGTCCAATCTAATCCATATAGTACAAGGATACTTAAGGCTGATCATACATGTGTTGCCACTCCTGTAGATGTTCGCTTATATTAAATGAGCTGGCACCCACGCCATTCCACTGAAATGCAAGAACTATTTCCCGCTAGAAATAACTACGTCGGTGGTATATTTCCGGTCGAACTATAGTCTTACAAACATTATTTTCCTTCACCGAATGTTCAAAAGTATCCACACAATAGGTCTCCTGTGGAGTAATATGTCAAGCAACTAAGTGTACTCATCTCAAGTCGAGCAGAACATGTCCTCGCATCAGCGCAGTGACAAGGTTACTTGTTACAGCTCGCTCCAGTCAGTTACAGCGGTTGGCGACGTGCCAGCGATCCGGTGACGTGGCAAGCCCTCATTTGTTGCATTATGAGCTTTCTAACTACTAACGGGTTCACTTATGCGCTATTCGTTATACATATATTCATCACAGGACGTTAGCTGTCACAAACATGTCATTTTACAACACGCCGTCAGTCATTTAGTAGAGCGGTCACTCTTTTAAACAAAACGTTGTAAGACTTCTTAAGTTCCGTTTGTATCTACATATATTAACAAAACGTGTGCGCTGGCACACAAAGTAGTATTATTCTATACAATGCATGGCCGCAATAGTAAAAAAATCGTCCCTCCCCTCTCTTTCCCCTATTAGTAGGCGCCATTTTTTTTAAATTATATACCACTATGTCACTCTGCAAACTGAAACGATTCTTATAATATGTCATACGTCAGAATCCATCAAGCTGTTTGGGCTGTAACGCATGCCAAAGAAATAGACATACATACAAACATACAAACATACATATATACATATATACATACATACATACGTACATACAAACGCAAGAAAACCATTACCCTACTTGTGACGCAATCGAGTAAAAATGAGACGGTGGCAGAGTGGTGAGTACGTGTACCTTGTCGGAACAATAAGCCCGGTAGCTACAAACGATCTAAACAACCAAAGGTAATTAGCTACGCCAGCAAACCTAGCCTATACAGGTACAGAGCTAGGTCTGCTTACTTAGCAGTCATTCGAGGATCGTTGACAACCCGAACGGCGAGCCGAACTTTGTTTTATCGAGTTAGACACAGAATTTCGTAGTTTGATGTAGGCACATTTCGTAAGAGTTACGCTGCATACCAATTCAGCTTAAGGTGGTTAACAAAAGAAAACAAAACTACATTTAATGTAGAGATGTATCCAAATATATCCAAATGTATTCTGTACAACTGTTTCTTAACATATATTTAATAAATGTAATAAAATCTTTATATTTTAGTCATCTATCACCTAAAGATAACAATGAAAACCTTTTTATAGTAGTTGCTAGTCAAATATTGAATGGTATCCTCATTTTCTTTTTCTTTACCTTTACCATACAATAATTTATTTCATTTTAAAGTAATGACATGTATGGATGTTGTGATTTTATTTTTTCATAATCATATATGTACCCAATATTTAAAATATTTAATGATTTAATTTATTTGTAATTAATACCTATACTTAAATAAAACTTTTTAACAAAAAATAGAAACCGACTTCAATGTCACCAAAAAGCAATAAAATAATTTAAATATATG
>DWNE01001093.1:0-23620 GCA_018249875.1 Cecropterus toxeus | reverse complement strand
AATCTAAACTCATCATTCATATTTCTGTCTGGCCGGGAATCGAACCCGGGACCCACTGCGCGTCAGACCGGCATGGTAACCGCTCCATCATCATTTCTTTAAAAGTTTGTAATAATAACCATCATAAATACTTTTAAAAGTTGGAAATGATGCTCAACATAGTTCTTTTGAAATTGGCAAATGATAGCCATCATAATTCTTTTTATTTAATTAAACAAAATATATATTTCATTAAAATTATAAATAATCTGTATATCAGAAATAATGTAAAGAAATGCCTCAAATTACATTGAATGTACAGTAATAAATTAACATTAAACAGGTATGTTAAAATTTCAATGAAACGAGTTGTAACTATAAAAGCAGATGCGCCTTTTTCTGACTTCGTCGTCTTACTAATATAAATAAATAGAAAAAGTAACGAATAAATAATTATGTTGTATAACATCCATACATACACTCTATCACGGAATAACTGTAAGTCGGTTTTCGTTGAAATTTGGTACATAGATATTTTATGAGCTAGAACACATAGTACATTATCGTAGTAAAGATTCTGATAGTTATATATAACTTAGATTTCGAAAAAATGGTCGGCGTGTCTTTTTAACTCTCGGGGGCAGAGTAATTAGTGGTAACAGGTTAAGATTGTTTAAGATATAATAAAATGGTATTTATATTGAAACTAAGATCAAGTTGTACTGAAAATGTATATGAAGCAATTATTTATCCATAGATGATATATAGGTGAAAGAAATCGTCCGAATTAAAAGTGCTACAATACATTTCCTTGTAGCACTTTTACTATATATTTTTTTCTTTAATATTTAACAGTGATCACAGAAACGTAAACAATGATCGTTTTGAAATGTAATAAACTCATATAAGGGAATAGATTAAATTAAATTGATGTATGTATCTTGTGATACAATTATAAAAAAATACTGCAAAAGCAAGAAAATTTATGTATTTGGTAGGTTCCAAAATGTTAATGTTTTCAAGTTTTTAATAACATTGTAATGCATTGCATAATAGTATTTAATTTGTTATCGCATTATGTATATGTAATCAAAGTGCCTAATCAATTGCATTGCTAAGAATAGTTGTTTTCGAAACTTTTTGTAAATGTCTTAAACTTTTACGAAAATATCCATTTCCATAGTGATTGGTATTAATAGTCAATTTAATTGTGATAATTATGTGACGTTCAATAAAATACTTAACTCATTCATCTGTCCCTTTCGTCGGCGTATATTAGAAAGAGAGTATGCTATATCATCTTGTCTCGTTGGGTAGCTATGCAATATGTATCGATTGTTACTATAAGTAACCAAATGTTATTTTACATTTTAATTTTTAGTTACAATATTCTTCTTCGTATAATGTAAATCTTTTAGCATTTTTATTTAACAAAAATGCTATAAGAACTAGTGTGGAAAATGTATTTCTACCTTAGTTGATGTAACTGTTTTTTTTTATAAAAATTATATGAAAAATAAAATGATTTTAACTTTATTTAATAAGGGCTCGACTATATAGTAATTTTGATTTAAGCATAATATGTTCGTATAGTGAATATCATTAATTTTATTGAAAATGTTTTTATTCTCTATTTTTAAAATTACTTTGCCAATAAATGAAACAAGATGGCCTCAGTCCCGTGCCTCGTAGGTCTGTTTTGCATAGGCCTAAGGGGACACTATAAATTGTCAAGTACAATATTTTTTCTTACACTACCACCGGATCAGAATACGACCTCAACTGGGAAGATCCGGCAAGAAATATGTCTTTTTTTACATTTTATTTGGATACTTTGTCAGATTATGTAGAAATATATTAAGTTAGGGTTATTTAAGTGATTTTTTTTCCGACGACAAATAATTTTGGTTTATCTGATGCATGTCGCTTTACAGTCGGCTGCAGGATACAAGAAAGCGCTCGACACAGCAGCCAAGGCAATAGCTGCGTTTTTGTTTGTTTCTTTCAATTTTAAGTTAAAATTATTAATTTAAACAAGAGAAACATTTGAACAAAAATAAAAGTTTCATTTGAATCATGGTTTTTTTACATAGTAATTTAATATCTGATTATCATTTTTAACTTTAGTAAATAAATTAATATTGGTTTTAAGCTAATCTTGTACAGGTGTTTATAATATTTTATTATTAAACATTGTTATTATAATAAATAATAATTGTAGTAAAGTTACTTCTACCGTCATTTACTTAATATATGTGATGTTATTTTATAGACTTAACATAGCTTTAATTTGCAATTTGTTTATTTCGCGCGGATTGAATTATTTTGCCAAACATATCTTATTTCTTGCACGTTTTGTTGTGGATTTTTGAAATAATCAAGAGTAAAACCATGTTTTTCTCTATAAGAAATGTTTATAGTAAAATGGGGTGTATTTCACTTTGATCACCCAGGTAACCTTCAAAATATATTATTTCGGTATCCTTTGCATCCATACAAAATACGTAAAATAGGTGCCTCAAATGGTCGTTTTTGTGACACCTAAGTAATCATAAATGCGACCTGATCATCCATGCCTATGATCGGTCTGGTGATTGTCTCAGGTGACCAAAGGACACCAATGAGTCGCTTTTGATCATCTAGGTGATATCACCTGGGTGATCAAAGTGGAATACACCGTGAAATAGCTACGGGTGGTAAAACCCACCGTGGTTCGCAAAGGGATCGATGCCTATTTTTGCCTTACAATACTTGAGTTAATTGTTGTTGTGATCTGTTTTGAAGGCATGAAGCATTTATATGATGCGTTCTCACTTAGTCCTCTGGCATACTATCTGCAACGCATCTGTGACCGCTTTCAGACAAGGACTCGACATCGCATCTAACCAAGGGCATAGCTGTAGCTTTAAGAGGAGGAGACGGGAAGCAATGTCGATTTTAAGGTCGCCAAAACACCAACCTAAAAGAACTAGCCCAACGTCTGAAATTTATTTGCCAAAATCAATGAAGTTCCTTTTGTATGATTTTTCTTTTTACACCTCACATCAACGCCAGTGAAAACATCATGCCATTGAAAATCACAAGAGTTTTTCACTACGGATAATACGGATAATAGCACTTTTTAAATTTTTTGTAAGAAAAAAATTAAATTACATAAAAATAAGTCTTTCCTTAAAACATAACACAGATTAAAGAACGTTAACCATTTATACTTTTATCACAGTTTTAATGAATTGTAAAAACTAACATTAATTTTAAGGAGAAATGTTAAAAAATGTATCTATAGAGTAAGTGTTGACTGTTAGCGGGTTTTATAAATGAATGCAATAAAATGTTGAATTTATAAGACATGGTTTTATTTAATTATAATTTAGCCGCATTATGTTGCACTCCTGCCAATCTTATTCCTGATTCAAGTTTACACAAATTCTTGTCGTACCGTGTATAAGTCCTAAAAAAAAGGACGCAGTTTTAAATTGGATTAGACCATCAGGACCAATGAAATAAAATGGTTTTCAACCAAAAGCTTCTTTTTATATAATTGGTCCCGGTTATCATAATTTAATGGCATTTGTTATTTTTTGCGAATGGGACTCGTTCTAGGTGGGGGTAATGTCATCGGTCGCAGCGCTTATGTGGCCAAAAGTAAAAACAATGTTGGCGCTTTCATGTGGCATATCTCAAAGTAATCTGTTAGTCCGATTCATAATTAGATGTCCAAAATGTAAACAAAGGAGATGACCTATCAAAAAAATACGTTTCAAATGCTAGTTTTTTATTTTTGACGATATTAAAGTTATAAAACGATAATAATATAATAATCTTTTATACTTACTTACAAAACTAGCGGCAAACTACGAGATGCAAGTTTAAACCTGTCAATTTTGTTTGTACCAAAGCGGCATAGACAAGTAAAATAGCGTAGTGAAATGACATTTACTGACAACAGAATCAACTTGATGCGAGTAGTTGACTCGATAACTGACTCGAGTGATATTTTTTTTCACTCGAGTAACAGTGTGTCAAATCCACTCGAGTGACTCGAGTAAAAACATGACTCGAGTCGCATCACTATTTTGACAATGACATATTTTTGTTTACATTTTGGACACCTAATTCTGAATCGGACTATAGACTTGAATCCATAATTTTAATAATTACGTGATTCCCCCGATAAAAATGGGTCACAGCAGTTGTTGTGTTGTAAATTGCAAGAATTCTGGCAGAAACAGTAAATGTACGTTTTATCGATTCCCAACAGCTACTTGGAAAATAGATCAACGCAACAAATGGATAGCTGCCGTCAAGAGAAAAAAGTAAGTAACATAACTTTATTTAAACCTTGTATTTGATATAATGCTTATAGAATATACTTACAAAAAAATATTTCGTTTCAGTGCTGATGGATCGCCATGGTACCCAAAACCAAGTGATTTAATATGCAGTGATCATTTTATTGGTGGCAAGAAATCAGACGAGACAGCCAGTCCCAGTCATGTACCGTTGATATTTCCTTTAGTCTACCGTTCAAAAATAGTCAATGAATCTGCAGCTATATCGCGGTACAGACGTTTTATGGAACGGAGAAAGAAGACTGAAGTATCCAACACCATACACAAACAACCACTTATTCATTCATCAGAAACATGTTATGAAGTAGAAATTACTTTAAAAAGAGATCAAGAATGTCAAGTTAATATATTTTCAAAATTAAATTATGCAGGAAATACATTTACATGTAATAGATATATTTATAGCAAGGTATGTGATGCTGAAATACAAACAGAAATAGACAAGTCACCTATTTATATTAAAAAAATTGTATTAAAAATTGCAAAGAAATGAAGGACAAAGTAAGGCAACTTCAACAGAAACAACAGGATTTACTGGATTTTCATCAATCCGTAATGATGAGCAACTTATAGATCTTGCTGGTGTAACATTCAACAATTTTCGATTATTATTAAAATGTTAGCAACTACTCATAAATACAGTATTTCCATAGAAGAAAGACTTCTAATTTTTTAATAAAAGTAAAAATTTAGGTGTAATTTTTGGCTTTAAGCGTTTTGATTGGTGTTCACGAAATTACAATTTTAAGGATTTTCTATACAACTTTAGAAAATTTAGCTAAATGAACAGCTAATTTTGTTTTTTTGACCAAATAAAGATACTGTACAAGCCACAATGCCAGACTGTTTCCATCCAGAATACAGTAATACAAGAGTGATAATTGATTGCACTGAATTGAGAATAGAAGTTCCGGCATCAGTAGATAACCGTGTGTATTGTTATTCACATTACAAGAAGGGGTTTACTGCTAAATTGCTCATTGCTATTACTCCTGGAGATTTCATTTCATTTAAGTCGAAAGTAGCTGGGGGAAGAAAAAGTGGTTCACAAATGACGATAGAATCCGGATTGATTGATTATTTGGAAGATGGCGATATTGTATTAGCTGATAAAGGTTTTCCAGAAATAAAGCAGTTATAGATCAAAGTGGAAAAGAAGTGAGGATTGTTATGCCTCCCTTCCTAAATAATAAGAGTGAATTTTCCAGAGAAGGGACTCAAGAAACATATAATATTGCCAGTGTAAGAATTCATGTTGAAAGAATAATGCATAGGTTAAGAGTTTACCAAATTTTGAATAAATTTCCCAAAAATTTATTTGACTGCATAGATGACATTGTATATATCTGCTGTGTATAGTGCCGGTAAATTTACAGCCCCCAACATTTAAAAATAAAGAATCATCATCAACCCCATGCGCCCTCACTGCTGGGGAACGGGTCTCTTGTCAACCTACAGGCTCGGCATTGAACCCGCAACTTCTGGATTGAGAGCCTACCATTTCTACTAGGCACAGATATTTTATATTAAAAAAAACGAATATGCATATGTAAATATTTCTTTATTTCATTATTATTGTAATGTAAGTAATAAAATACTTACTACTTTATGATTTTGTATTCTTTTTCAATTAAACCTACCCTATTTTTTTTCAGTAAAATAACATTTTAACTGTTTATTAATTATGCTTAACAATACAAAACTAACTTTTAAATGACATTTATTTTAAGTTAAATCTAAATCATATAGTAAACTGTCAACATATATTTTTATATTGCTCATTAATAACAAAATAATTCTTATGTCTCGACAATATAATCATCTTTGAAAATTAAAAAACTATTTATGCATGCCGCGCAGTCTTCACACACCAAATTTGATTCTGTATGTTTTATTAACATCTCTATCTACTACATCCTTTATTATAAATGTATCTTCAGTTTGGGATGCGGCTTCTATTACCTGTTTAAAGCTGAGTGTTCTACTAGGTCTGACAAATCTATTGACATTTTCTCATACATTGTTGTCTGTTTTGTTGGAAACATTTCATCAAAATATCTCCCTTTAGCATATTTTTCTTTGGCAAATTGACGTGCACTTGGCTTGCCCCACTGTTGTTCGCGTTATGTTTCTGACATGCTTTCTTCGTGGTTTATGTAGTGGATCAATGCAGCAATGTGCTTGCATTTACCACTTTGATTATAAACGCAATCACATTTTACGCTTGTAATTACTCGTGCTGCATTCACCTGCAATCAAAAGAATTTTTAAAAATTGCGTCTATTAAAACTCAATCTCTGATTCTGACTACAAACGGAGATTAAGTGTTTACCTCTACAACCGTTTTGTAAGATGTCAAAGTAATGGATGTTTGCCTTATGATGCGAGCTTGAATTATTGACCTCTGTCCTTGCTTTTTTCTTAGTTCCTCTACGCCACGAACATGTCCAACAGAAACCAACAATTTTTCCTTAAAGGCCGTTTGTGGTTGGAATTTTATATTGTGAGTGATACTCACAAACCCGGTACCAGATAACGATATTTAATTTATCACTAGCGATACAGGAACAATTATATATGCTTATTATTATTGAATAAAACCATTAAAGTATCTTTCTTTTCTTATTTTACAGTAAAACTATAACTAAAAATGAAGTAACAAACACACACGTTCAAAATAAAACACACTTTTTGAATAAATTTTACTTACCTCATTCTCATTACTCACCATTTCCCCACCCAAATCAACGTATCACAGTAATTTTATTATATTTAAGATAATTTTGTATTATTGTTGTAATATTTTGTGACATTATCGCTATTAAATATCAAGAAGTCAGAGCCAACAAAGATGTGGACGTGGACGCTAGGTGGCGCTGAACTGATGCACAGAGCCAATACGCTATTAGTGGAGAGAGATCGATTTTTGTATGGTCGCTACTGGGTATAGCGACCATACAAAAATCGATGGACACATTTCTCAATCGTGATTTTTTCACATTTGAGCAAAACATACAATGTTTAAAATTAATAAAAAAACACTACAAAACACACCCACTCATCGGTTTAGAAATAAAACAAATGGACACAGGACATAATTTTATTTATTAACTTAAAATATATTTACATTTCAATAAATTATGTTCTTTTGTTTAACTTATATGATATCTTTAAATGCAGCTAAATTGCGATGTAGGTACTAAATTAATATTAAAAATAAATAGATTTTAAAAATAAAATCTTTGTGCCATTCTGTTCATAAAGTATTTACCTACGTTTGTATATTTTTTTCAATGTTTACATCACATCAAATAACGCGTTTTGGAATGCGTTAAATATTTAACTTTTTCATATAGCTTTTGTCAATTTGATTGTTTTATTGGAATGGACAGTTTAATTGAATTCTAACATTCACTCGTCATTCCATTACATTTCATACGCCACTGGGGTATATTTTACAATATTCAATTATTCATCCCCACTTTCACCCCCCATCAATGATAGTATTTCTTAATAGAAAAATAAAATGTAATAATGCGAGTGCGACGGCTACTATGCGCCAATAATATGGGTTTGGAAAATTATGACCCCTCCTCCTCCCACAGTCTAGATTTAGTTCCCAGCAAGTATTGTTTATTTCCAAAAGTAAAACGAGCTGCGTACAAAAATTTAACGACGATGAAGAAGAGTAGTCAGCAATTTTAGCTTATTTGGACGAGCAAAACTAATTCTTTCGAGGATTTGGGTATAAAATGTATTCGAGTTAAGGAAGAATATAATTATTATAAAAGACAACCAGAATAATGTATTATTGAAATATTTCATATTTTTTCCATAATTACGCGTCTTTTTTGATCTTCCCTCGTAACTAAATATTTTTTGGTAATTGGTTCAGGATGATAAAGTTAGGATACCACCTAACTAACCATTGAAAGATGAACTTTTCTTGACTGTAGCATAACTTGAGCATCGCACTTAATTATTCTTATGAAATGGAATTGTTTTTGGAGTTTTAGACTTTAAAGAGATACTGTCGTCTTTAAACTGTTTTTCTTTTAAAAATACTTGTGCTTCCGTAACCACCGAATTACTCTTCTGTATCCGGCACCTGATCATCCAAAGACCGCTCGTAAGCACCATAACGCCGATTGCCTGAAATGGACAAAATGTTTGGTGAATAATGATGTGAGAACCCATGACTTCTTCCGCTCAACAACATAGGGAGCTGGAAGTGACTAAAAATTAGCGATACGCCAGACTAAATGGACGACAGCAAAAGCTAAGTCACTTATATTTGCCCAACGTTAGGGTTAGGTTTTTGTTCCACCTATTTGTAATTTATTTAGTATCATACAAGTATAAGAAAATTTTGAACATGCAAAAAATTTGTCGATTTTCATAATACATATATCAAAATTGACGATATACAATGCAATAATAATATATGAAGTAGGTAGAATTTTGTGGTTCTCCAGAGACTCAGCATCCACTTCTATTTTTGGTGTCTTGTTTGAGGGGTGAAGTAAGAGAGACTTATTTATCGGATGCTTACCATCTTAGTCCTATTAGCAAGGTATCTGTGGACAACCTTGTGTTGTTAGGTTGGCAACAGATGACCAAGCTCTTCAATTGCTAATTAATACAGGTGAACTACATGCTCGTTTGCTATTTTTATGTCGTATCTGATGACGAACATGACCTAATGCAAAATTTGCTCTTTGAAAATGATTAAATTCAAAAACAAATTTGCCGCACATTAAGCATTGCATTTGCGTCACTCTTGAATTCGCTCGATACAATCCTTATTAGGAGTAGTTTCATATATTTAACTGTATTTTACATGTATTTGTCTACTTCCATACATAACTACTTATATAAAGAAATCTATTCGTTATTTCAGACTTAATTGCTCAATGCTTACCATTATTACGTAAAATACGGTAGACATCCAGTATTTCACGCCGATCGCAAGCTTCGCGAAGTCGGAGTGCTTGCCGTCGACCACCACATGCTCCCGGAACCAGAACAGCGGTACTAGGATATCAGGGTCTGGCAGCTGATTATTTATACTGGAACCAAGCGATGCAAGGATAAAGCCATGTCTTCTAAGAGAACATGTTTATTTATCTGTATGTACATAATCGCTAACATAATGAACACCAACGCAAAGCAACAATCGCAGATACAGAGAAAAGAGGTAAGTGTCATTATAATTATAGGTGAAGACAGCATGCGAATGAAGAAAGCGAGTAAAATAACTGTAGGAGCAGTATTATAACAATTACAAAATATAAATAACCGTCCAAAGTAATTAAATAATAAATGTTTGTATATTAAATGAGCTATCAGAAGAGGAGAAAAAATGTCGTTAAAACAAATAGCGTCAAGAAAAAAATGCAATATAAATTATTGAAAATTTATTAAGGCGTAGAACAAATTAAAATGCGAATTATTTAAATTACTTTGAAATTAAATTTGTTCAATTTGAAATTAAATGTAAAATGATCTAAAATAACGAAATAAATTAAATTATCGTTATTAAACATAATAATAAATCGATAGTAAAAATAATACAAAATTATATAAGACTATGGAAAATGACTTTTTACATGAAGGGTGTATAAGGGGCGTTATACATAGCCGAGGGCCTTTATTGATTTTTTTGTCCAATTTCTTTGTCTCTCTTCGATGTCTATTCATGCCTCCCCTCCTCCTTAGGACATGACGAAAAAAGGTTCCAAAAACAAGCCGACGATTTCGTTCGTATAATTAAAAAATATCTTATACAGCTTTTAAGTTAACATTTTTTAAAAGATACATTAAAACAACTATGACAACTATTTATATTGTTACGTATTAGCAATATAATCGTCATCACGTGCGGAACCCTAAAAGAAACATAAATTGGAACTTACCTTATTCCCGAGCCGTGCCTAACGAGGAGATTCACTTGTAGCTGAGCTTTCACCATCAGTGGCATGCCTGTCACCATGTCAATCGCCATTTTAAATGTGTGGTCTCTGTTAAAAAAAAATGTAATATAAGTCTGTGGCTGACTTAGCACACTAGGGACTCGGGGTGAGGCCTTCAGCCTAATACACAAAAGATCATTCTTAGGTAGGTACGGAGCCATTTGTACGATTAACCCTATCATATTATCTTAGGATCAGAGGCCCAGACCAAACCTTACTTTAAAATTTCCGCTTAAGTCCGTCATTAAAACTAAAGCACGCTTATATAGCTTGCTTTAGTTTTAAGAAATGAACATACACAATCTTCTTTCACTTGCAGAATAGCAAGTATTGTATGTTTATTCATATTTTTGATTTTTTAAGACCTTCTTCTCTTTTTTCTTCTTCTCTCTCTCTCTCTCTCTCTTCTTTTTTGTTAACATATAACGGTTGCAACACCATTATGAACTAATTAAAATAATTCGTAAAAGTGTATGAGAAAATCGCGAATCACTCACTCAGTTGGTTTTAGACCTTCAACCTTCTCGGTGTAGTATGGGTGCATGTGAAGCATATGGGGCAACGTGACGAAGGCCGGTGCTCCGTAGCGGCAAGCAGACACGTTCATCGCACCCGATAGCATGCAATCGTCTTCAGTTCCCTTGCAGTAGCATGCCTGGAAATATTTATTAAATTCCATAAAACTGAAGTAGCAAACGACCATGCAAACATCCGAAACCAACTCTTGGATGAAAAAGGGGGTAGGGGTAGAGCGGAATTTCTACCTGAAGTTGATCACAGATTTGTTGGAACTCCTGAGGACTAAGATGGTTGCTACATATAGCAGGAACTACAGCCTTAACCAAACGATAAAACTACATCATCCTAAAAATAGGTCCGATCCGAAAGTACCCCAGTACTTTACCAGTCAAATCAAACATGTTGTACCAACTTTAACTTAAAATATTTAAGTATCCGCCAATATTTGAAACTTATTATTATTATCTCTCCAATTAATGCCTCCAATTAATGCCTTTTAAACCGCTGCCAACTCGTCCAGCTCCTCTATAAGATCTACTACTGGTTATGCGCTTTCCCTAGCTGGCAAAAATCCCTCTAAATGTATGTTGCTGTGCAAATTGACTACAAAAATAAATCTAAAACTTAGATAATATCTTCAACTGCCTGAAATAAAGTAGAATTATGAATATCTTACCTTACTCGGATATTTTTGTCCGTTATCAAACATGGAGTCATTGGAAGTAAACAAAGCACCTTCGACACCCAGTATGTTTGTTGTACCATTTGCGCCTAAAGTTAACGTCCTGCCAACAAAAAAATCATGTATTTCTGAATAATAGTTGGATAAAACTTTGTATTAAAATTAATTAGTAGCAAAGGCAGCGTCATAGTGAAAAAAGGCGGTGTAATGGTGGTAGACCTCTTGATGGTTTGACTTTGAAAGCACCTACGTCACACCTCTTTAATTTTAGTTAAAAAATATTTTGTTAAAAATAAAAAAAAACTATTTGTTAAAAATAAAAAAAAAACCGCGATTCCCGCGACACATAGTTCTGTTACACTTAAATTGACCTCCGATTTAATAATGTCAAAGTCGAAGTCGGAGTGTATTATATTAGACGGACATTCCAACTTTAAAATCGGATGAATCTTCGTAACAACTTTGCTATCTAAAACATTGCAGACTTGCAATAATATGACAGTTTATAAAGTGTTGGTACACTTACGTGCATATGTCTGTAGCGAAAAGCGATATTTCAGATTGGCCCTGCTTTGGGGCCCAAAGTTCCCCACTGGACCCTCGTACCGCACCACAGCTGCCGTGGTAGACGGTTTGGTTCGAGCGGTTCCACATCTCTATGTTGCCCAGCTGTGTGAAGTCTGTCGCCCCAGTGTTGACCACGAACAACCCGTCAAAGTCGATTGAGCCGTTCCTCTGAAGAAAGTTATATTTAAAACTAAAGATAAGACGGATATGCTGCTGGATGAAAAAGTAGTTACCGATGTCTAATGTATATGTAACACTAGAGAGTTGCCATTGCATCACCGGAATTTTGGCTTCAAAAAATATATTTTTTTGAAGAAATACCCTTTCTTGAAGAGCCCTATATCATAGCGCTCCGGGAATACCGCGGGAAAAAGTTTATTCGACTACTTACACATTAGTGGAAAAAGGGCTTGCAAACCGAACCGTGGGGGACCATCACGAAACCAGGATACCGTTACTCCAGGAGTTCGCAATTTGAAGATAATATAGGTAATTCACCGTCGATTATATCCGCATATCCAAAGAGAAAAAATATGATTATTATATCTCCCCTATCGATGAAATTAAATATTTTGTTGAATGAAATTAAAATATTTATAATAGCATGTATTTCTGTACCAATTACTCAGTAATTAAGCGTGTAACATAAATATGTAATTAATTTATGATTTATGATAAATAATACTGACAGGTATCCAACAACTTTCAATTACCACAAAATGTCGTTTTATCTTTAATATGACACACATTCATATTACAAATAATACATTTTAGTATTTTTTTCTGTTAATTAAAGAATTACTTGCGTATACCCCGCACTAAAACATAATGTTACGTAGTGACCGTTTTCAAAGAGCTTGTAATCGTATTCGACTTTGATTAATTAATTATTATATTTCTGACAATTATACTGATCGAAGATTTAAACATGGACGTTTAAAGGAAAATCACGTCAGATCCTAAACATTTGAAACTTGACTGCGTAAATATGCCTGCAATATCCGGTTTCAATTTCTTTACTGCCAACATTTCACCATAGAATTGAAGTTGTGTTCAATTCAGCATAAATAACCTTCATAATCACAACCCTCCTTTCGATGGAAAAATTAAATGTCCGAAGCCACGGAAAATACGTAAAATTGCCAATCAATGTTATGCCGTTTACTATTTATATTTAAGTGATATACTATACTACTACTACAATACTACAAAATATAACTATCGATGTTATAACAAGAAATGTAGCGTTTTTTTAAAATTCTAAACCTTACCTTGTACATCACGGCAAATTTGTCAAAGGGAATGTTGTAAGGGAAAGCCGGTATCTTTCCAGTGATGGTCAGGATGGGGTCTTCGATCCCGTCGATAATCCAGGAAGAGACATTGGCGCTGTAGAACATGTTACTGTGGTACATCTTGATCACCATGTTGGCGACCATTTTGAGAATTGTAGGCTGATCTCGCAGAACGTAAGCAATCGTCTGGAAAATAATAGTCGTAATGGTAGAATCTTAGAGGTTAGTTACACATATTTTTAATATCAGCAGTTTTAAGCGGTGACTCGTTTAACCGGTAGGTGTTAAGATTAGACTTATTGGAGGCGTCCCAGGATACACTTTAGGGAAAGAAACGAATCAGGATCCGACTTTAGTGAGGTTTTTGATCGGGTGGACGGCAAACTCTTTCCGAACAATCCCGTCAGGGGCGCTCTGAGGACTCCGGTTTCGATTCGTTGGAAATTCTGGAGTGCTCTTCGGAGCGCGAGGAATACTACCGATTTAATTTCTCCTCCAAGTTTGTTACCAAGTACAACAAAGTAGACCAATTCAATATTATGTAGAAGTTGATTACATATGCAACTGAAAATATATAGATATCTATGTATAATATAAAATTTATTATATGTATAATAGCTAGCTGTTGCAAACACCTTCGAACACACAGGTTCTAATTAAAAATAATGCATACATCGAATTCGTAAAAAACGGTTAAGCATGAAATTACAAAAATTACAATGGGTGTCGATCTCGAAATTAACCTATCGTGAAAAATCATGATTCTCCCTTTAATGTAGTCAGAAGTATCCATTCGCTTTTACGTAATATTATGTTTGTTTCAGTTTTAATTGATATGCTCTTTGACCTTTTATTATGATGTTACTCCATTGTATTTTGAAACATCGCGTGTAAAGTTTATTGCAACAAAACTGTTATCTATAAAAAAAACGGGGAAAAAATCAGTTTGTTACATGTGAGCTCTAAAGAATATTTTATTTTAATTAAATTATTTCTTTTTAAAGTTTATATATGTACTAGTCGACCAAGCTAACTAGACGAATGTCAAACGTGACGTCACTCGCAAGAATGCAAGTACTGATGACAAAATACAATAGCAATAATGATTTTTTGTGAAATGTTGATTTCAATGAAATGTAAATTTTAATAAATTTCTGTCTTAATAATTTATACTTAACGTTTAACGTTAACAACGTTTTTTTACATATTTAGGTTATCATTGTAACAGAAACTAATGAGTACAACAAATTAATTTTGCTTATTTATTTAATTAATAGTAAATCATAATAGATTGGGGAGTTTAGGTGCGAACGGTACTAGGACGAGAGCGGGGCATGAGACGGGACCGGGGAGGGAGTCCGCATTCCTCCCGTTCGTCTAGTTAGCTTGGTGGACTAGTAGCGAATTCAAGCATCTAGCAGTTGCCGTTATTAATATCGAGCAAAAAAAATACACACGAATTGAGAACCTCTCCTTTTTTGAAGTCGGTTAAAAATGTCGTTTGTTGTATGGGTCCTGATGAACCTTAAAAATCAAGGATAACGTAGAACATGATTAATGATCTACCTAATGCTTTTTGTTTTTCATATAAATTATAATTAGTATTAATGAATTAAATAATTTAATTGCTACCATAAATTAAGTAGTAACTGCATATAATATATTTTTTTCACTTTATTTGTTTATATTTTTCACCGTTTGTATAATTTAACACTGTTTTGTTATTTCAATTTAATAACGTTCGTTATTCTTTTAAAACCCAAAACAATCGTTATTATTCATTTATTTTTCAAAATTTTACAATTTCACAAATTTCGGCTCACTTTTATATGAGGCGACTATCTCAGTCCTTGGAAGTGGCAACGCATCTGTGGTCGACTTCATATAGAACCTCTGTTCTATATGAGGCTGCTTACAAATTCCCATAGGCAGCAGTAACCACTCACCATCAGGTGGCCTGCTTGCACGTTTGCTACTTCAAATTATTAACAAAAAACATAAAAATATATTTTTCTAATATCAAGGGACGTATAAACTGTATTTATTTTTCAGAATTTGTAGTTCACAATTTGCATGTCGGCAGGATTGTGTAACGTGTTTATTATTAATTTATCTATGTCTGTTTTACAACAACGATAAGGCCATAAATTACGTCACGGGAATGTCCCCACATTTTGAATCCTCCCCCGTTCATGTCGCAGCAGGTCACATTTGTGAAACCCCCCTTTTTAGTTTGATGTCACATTTTGTAATTTTACACAGAAATAATAAAATTATATCAGCAGTTTCCAAACCAAAGTTGACACACACAATACATCATGTCTCACTATATTGACCCCTTCCCTTATCGTGTTCCCTTATTATCCCATCGTGTGACGTGATTTATGGGTGACCTCTAATGATCGGCTGTGTTCTAGTTTAAAGAATGTCTAGAGTAGTGTTCTCTACTAGAAAACACAGTACGCATCCCAATTAAGTCCTACAATGCCAAAGTTTAGGCACAACGCGTTTGTCATTAATCTTTGGCAATATTGTATGTGTTGTTTTTTTATATTATGAAGTAGCAAACGAGCCTGCAGTTCACCTGATGGCAAGTTACTGCCGCCAATGGACAATTGTAAGCAACTTCATATAGAACAGTGGGTTTATCTGAAGTTGATCACAGATGCGTTGCTATTCCCAAGGATTAAGATGATCGCCTCATGTGAAAGTTATCCGGCAAGCACTCTATTCCACCGAAATGAAAAAAACTCACATTAGACAAAGGTGTGACGGTGGTTGTTCCACCACCTCGTAAAATTGTACCCTTAAAGAATTGCTACTTAAATTTGAATAAAAATATCTCTTATCGCGTCCTTAAGGTTCATTTATTAAAGTGTATTATATGTACCGGTATAACTGGGTTAACATTGGTGACCACATCTGATAGGCTCCCGTTAGACTTTTCCGGCTCGAAGTACCAGAAGCGTTGAATCTGGTACGTCAATGTGCTGTTCGCGTTCCAGACTATGTTTACCTGTCAAATAATAATTATGTATAAACAAACGTCTAAAAAATGTATAAAAGTATAAAAAAATGTAAGTTCTGTTTTTGTATTCTTCTTAGAAAAATGAAGGGATCATTTGATCCATGTATCATAAGAATGCGTTTTGTTTTTTTAATCATTTATAATATTCAACTTTTTAGTAGTTTGCAGCAATTCCATATAGCATTCCACACCCGTCCAACGAAACGCAAAAACTGCTTCACGCTAAAATAGGCGGCGGTACCTCCCGGTCGAACTACACTGGTTCTACCACTTGTTTAATATTTATATAATATATAGATTTTTTTATGTTTCTCAGAAGTTGGAGTTTTTACTGCAATAATTACGCGAATATATATATTATTATTCATTTAATTCAGTATAAGCTTATATGAAATATTTGCTTACTCTTAGGGGCGTCTAATTTTTAGACAAGTTTCAAACGATACTGATTATTTTATAAAATATTTAATTTGAACTTAATGGAGTATCATTAATATAATATTAATATTAAGTCATAGTAAATGCAATTTAGCAATAAATTAAAAATATAATTAAATCTATCATAAATATAAATTATTTCTTAATTTAATGTTAATAGAATTATTAATGTTAATTATGACTTATGCAATTAATATACGCTATAAATAATGTACCATAAATTTGTAAGGATAATGCCGTACCATTATGTAAAGATAATTGAATGATTTAGTTTTTGTTATCTTTTATAAAAAAAAAAAATTTACGATAATATTTCTTACCAGAAAACGTAATGTAAATTTGATTGCAATTTACCAACAAATAATTTGGCTAAAACCGCCATCTTTTGGTGAAAAATCCAAGGAATTCTCGTTAAGTTAAATATTCGAATAAGCGACATCTATTACTCCGACGTTGAACTATTTTCACCGTACATTTGGTAGATAGAGCCCTCTTTAATTATCTATTTTTTTATCTATTTTATTCTGATTTTAGTACTTGTTGTTATAGTGGTAACAGTAGTAAAACATATGTAAAAATTTCAATTTTCTTGCTATCAGGGTTTATGCGATACAGCCTGGTGACAGACAGACGGCCAGACGAATAGCGTCTCAGTACGAAGGTCCCGTATTGGCCCGTTGGGTATGAGACCCTAAAAGCTATAAATAATATTTCAAGGTATGATCCCGTGTGGTGGAGCGGTAACCATACCGATATGACATGCATTAGGTCCCGGGTTCAATCCCCGGCCAGACAGAAATGTGAATGATGAGTTAGAAATTCTGCTCTGGGTCTGGGTGTTTGTGTATTCGTCTTTGTGTCCATGGCACCCACAACACAGGAGAAAATCCTACTGTGGGGCTATGGTACAAAGCGTTTATGTTTGTGTTTAAGGTATAATGACTGTAATTAAAGTTTTCACACATTTTTATAAAACTTAGTGACATTGTTGAAATATTAAAAAAATAATCGCGAGTAATTTCTTTCAGTTTCAATCAATGCTTTTATAGGTATTCGAGAAAAAAGTAAAATTAAATTGTAACATATATGTTTTGATATGGTCTCATTGGATATCCATATTGACAATATGGCTACCAAATGAAAGCAGGACGAATTTTTGACCGACTCCAAAAAAGGAGGAGGTACTCAATTCGTCTGTATTTTTTTATTATCATCTCAATATCATATGGTAATGTTAATAAGGAAGTTTAAGTCCCTTTTATCTTCTTTACAGGCGCGATTTGTTAAAATCATAAAGACTACGTGTCTCTGCATAAGATGTTTTAAGTAATCTATACTAATATTATAAAGAGGTAAGTTTGTAAATTTGTGAGTTTGTGAGTTTGGATGTTTGTAAGGGTTAATTTTTGTGGATTTTCTGAACCGATTTTGAAAATTCTTTCACCAATAGAAAGCTACATTATTCATAAGTAACATGGGCTATATATTATCCTGGTAATAATCACAATACATAACCACTTATGACTATAATTGTAGAATAATATATAAAGCACGACCTTAGCAAATTTACTCAGTAACATGAAATGGCATTAAGTTTTTCATGTGCCTGATTGAGAGTACAGAGTGCTCGGATAAAAGGTGCCTAAGCGAAAAGATTGGTCCTGGCGGTCGGCACGGCCAGCAACGAAGGGCGCCGATGTCTCCATACGTACCGGTCAGGGACACAGAGCTCAAGGCGACACAGTACACGGATTATGAGCTGACACGCGTACGTGATAAGGAAATGACGGTATATTTAAAGGATTTTGGTTGCGTTTTTATGGAGATCCGTAAAAATATCCGTCTTTTACGTAGCCTTGAGGATGATCACAATAGAGGTGTTAATGCTTGAAAGGTTTCAAGGACGCTTTTATTTATGGCTTGATTCCTCCAAGAACGTATCTATTTTTATCGACATAAGTAAATATAGACAATAATTATTAGCAATAAAAATGCATAATAGGTAATATAGATTATTATATTTACCAAAAGGCTGGCTGAATTTTTCACTGTTCAATTGATCATCTGAATTTACCTGGAAGAAAATAACGAAATATTATTTAAAAAAATGTTTTTGTCATACATTTTTTTAGGATTCTTGTTAGCACAAAACTATATGAAAGGTGGTTACTACCGTTCAAGTACATCTGTAAGCAACTTCGTATGAAACAGTTCATCTATCTGAAGTCGATCACAGATTAGTTGCTGCTCTCGAGGACTAAGATGGTCGCATTTTTATATCACATTAAAGTTGCAGTCCACCTGATAGTAAATAGCCATTGCCGCTCATGGACATCTGTAAGCAATTTCATATAGAACATGGGTTATATGTTAAGTCGCTCACAGATGCATTACTACTTCCAAGAACTAAGATGGTTGCTTCATATATAATTGAGCCGGCAACCAAACCCTTGCACTAAAACGCAAGTACTGCTTCACACTAGAAATAGATGTGGCGGTGGTACCTAGTAAAAACTATGAGACACTGATAAACACCGACCTAACCTTGGCTCCTTATAATCATCAAATTATTGCAAACAATCAATATGTTTTGTGGTCTGTTTGTCTGTCTGATTGGTCACGGTATTTTCAACATACACTGTTAGCAACAATGTCTTACCACTGTTGATGACCGCTTTCATGGAATGTCCACAGAGTCGACCTGCAGCGCTATTCCGTATTTTTGACACTTTGAGTGTACATCCCACGTTTGATGTTCACTGAAATATTATAACACCAGGCAGTTTGCTAAGATCGGTATTTCGTATCTTGATAAGTGTACATCACATAGCGGTGTCTTTCAACACAGCATTGGAAATCACTAGCTTTTATCGACATTATGCGGCTAAATGACGAAAACAAGTTACCGTGCTGAACGTAATGTGATTTTGGGACTCTTTATTTTTCCTGCTTTTTTCTTCCGGAATACTTGAAAGTTGACATGTTTACTATATTTGGCGCTAAATTCAAAACTTATTTGGACTAACTTTGTGTTAGTATTGTTTAATTGTGTTGGTTTTATGAACATCTAAATTTAAAAATTTAGAAAATTATATAAATATAATGTAAGTATAACAATAAAACGTATTTCACTTGCGTGCTTTTATGTCAGTGCTTGTAATTGTTTATTAATTCAACAATTGTGCAAATTATTTACTGAAATTTAATTTTAATTGGATGTAAGTGTACGTAGCAATTTATTTAATTACTTATTTATTACCCGACTGCATCAGTAGAGGGGTTTTATAATACCCCCCTAATGATGCATATAAGGTGTACCTTTGGCTGACCAGTCTTCAAAGGGAGGGGCAGCTGCCTCCCCTGCCCGTAACTGTCGACGCCGATGTGTATGTATGTAACTATGTGTGTTCATTTCTTTGCCACGAGCTACAGCCCAAATGGCTTGACGGATTGTGACGTATGACATATCATTAGAATCGTCTCAGTATGCACACTATGTATACTGAGACGATTCTAATGATATAACATACGTCACAATCCGCCATGACATAGGGTATATAATTTTTAAAAATAGCGCCTGGAAATAGAGGAGGGGCGATTTTTTTACTATTACGACAATTTGGATATTAAATGAAAGCTAGTAAATATAATTCCAAAATAAATTGAAATCCTGCTTTACTCAGACGAAAATGTACAACAAACTCTGTCTCGGGTTACTGCAACGGATCATTATTGTCTCGCAGGCGACACCTCCTAATTCTTAAATTGCTTTATTTTTTCTTCAGCATATACCAAAAGAAATGAATGCGACAATATAAAAAACTAAAACAACCACTATACACTAATAAACACACGCTATAGTTTTTAATAATTAATCTAATATCACAAACGAACTTAATTTACTAAGTAAATCAACAAATCGTATGTATTTCAAAAACTCAAAGATAAACAATTCAACAAGAAGTTAACGGAAAAAATTGGGATGTATGCTTTATTTTAACTTTATTAAGGTTAATACTGGCTTTTATAAACGGTCGGCTAATAGTGTCCATCAGTTCGAAATAATAAAACACGACTCTTTAGTAGTTTCTTTCACGACAGGTTTATCACGTTGATATTTGATTAAATTTGATAGACACTAAGCATACAGAATACCAATTATCAAATATCGATACAAAAACAACTGTCAAAATGCTTTACGCCGTACATCGTTGAATGTTGGTATTCGTGACGTCATCCTAGTGATGAACTTAGGATAGGGAATACGAAATTAGTAGTTTGACAGATATTTGCTCTCCACTATGTGAAATAATCATTATTTTCAGTTGTCAACTGAGATACGAAATAGCCCTGCTGGTTAATTTTCGACTGCGAATTAAGGCTTAATACGACTAACCACTAACACGTAGTTGGTTATCGCGTTCAGTGGACAAGCGAAGTCGCTAGTTTAAGGCGTTAGAGATGGCAGAACCAGTGTAGTTTTACCAGGGAGATACCAACGCCGCACCTATTTCTAGCGTAAAGCAGTTCTTGCATTACGAAGGGTGTGGTTGCCGGACCACTTGTATTGGAGGGGAACATTCTAATCCTTGGGAGTAGCAACGCATCTGTGTTCGACTTCACATAGTTCGTGTTCAGTAAGTTGCTTTCAGATGTCCATGGGCGGCAGTGACCACATACCGTTAGGAATGCATGGTCGTTTGCTACTTCAGTGTGATAAAAAAAAACGTTTTCGCTGTCGAGAAATAGGTACATACTTAATATGAGTGCCTATATGAGCACTGATCATAATAAGTGTTACAGCCATTAATCAGAAATTAACTAAATCAACAGAAAAGCCGCGCTATAACTTCTTATACTAATTCTACTACTAATTATGTACATTTTGCCATAATATAAATGTAAATATATATTGCATTTCAAGTAAATCAAAGGTAATAATATAAGGTTGATTGCGGAGTGTTAGACTAAATACTAAACTGAAGATTTAGAGAAAAAGAACATGAAAATATGATTCAAAGTTATTATCTAGGATATTTTATACGTAATAATAGAATTATAGTTTATTGATAATATTATTATGGTTTTGTAATGAATTATCAACAATGGATATTATCATTTGAGTGGATATAAATTTATCAGTTCTGATTATTTACAGCAATTAAATGTGATGAGCTAATTTTCTAGTAAATGTTAAATATAACACCGGATTAGGATTATTGTAGTTAGATTACAAATGGTGTAGGTCCGTCAAATGAATATGGTGTGACTTTAACTTTAAGTCGTATAGGCGGTATCAGTTGTATAACTCAAATCAATTGTATAAATATACAAAGTATATAAAAACTTCCTCATCACGTGGTTTTTTGTTGGGTTATGTAGCCTAATCCACGATGTCCTCATTTATCGCAATTAGCAGACATCCTGGTACATTCATTCCATGGGCCGCCCAAAGCAGATTTGATATATTCGGTCTATCGCTTGAGTGACCTTCCACGTGCTCTAGTGTGCTCTATACTTCTTTGCATGACCAAACGTTTGATTACATCATCGTCGTCCCGGGAGACGTATGGGAGACTAGGCAATCACAAATTGTCAGTTTAATATTTTTTTTATATTACCACTGGTTAGCCACTGGTCCAGTAAAGGGCATGTCCCTAACATGCCCTTTAGTGGACTGTGCGAGAAACTCGTAGGTTTTTAACTGGTTTCAAAAAAAGAGGTTCTCAATTCGCTTGTACATTTTTCTTTTTTTTTTAAGTTTGATACATCGAACGAGTGTGGAGTGAACCGATTTGTCATTTTTTTATTTGAAAGCTGTTGCTTCTTGTTTAGTCCCATTTTAATTTCGTTCAGTTCTTACAAGGGCATCCATGAGAAATGATACAGGGGTACTTAAAACTTCGACCATAGAAATTGGCCATTTGGTTTTTATGTATATACAGTAAGATTACTATGCCGAGATATAAGAAAATAATTTTAACATTAGTCCCTTTAACCTGATGATGCAGGGTACTGCAACACTGATTTATGGCTTAAAATTAGGTTCATATAAATACTAACCTAACCTTTAATCACCTCTATACATTTTTTTAAAGTTTTGTTAGTGATGGCTTAGGTCTTAATTTTACATTTATGTTGGAAGTTGAATTTAAACTTGTATTTATTTTTTACTTTATGCTTTCGTGTAAATTTATATTTACGAAGGAAAATTAGGGATATGACTTAAAGGCATGAAAAAAAAATTAACAAGAAATAGAAACCGACTTAAATGTCACCAAAAAGCAAAAAATAATTTAAATATAATTGTGTTGGTTTCTTACATACATAGTACCTACATAGTTCTGAAGTCAGAGCTCAACTAACAAAATACTTTGAGCGCCGACTTCGCCGTAAAAGTCTGTTTTATTTTATTTTTTTGGTTGTTTATTTCCTTCTATAATCTTTAAGATACCTGATGAATCATGTTTATCTATTTACACAGAAATACATCCAATTATCAATTTTGTAATCAATTTTGTAGATATAAATACGAGGATTTAGAAATTATGAGCAGTTAGTTGCCTAGGAACAACTTTTCTACAATGCGCGCTTTTACGTTATCGCCTTTCTGACCGTTGGTCTAATATCAGTAACAGGTACGTTTCAAAATATTACATTAAATATTCTCTCGTCAACCCATTATTGTCCCATTGCTGGGCACAGGTCTTATCTCAGAGTGAGAGAATTTTAGGCCATAGTCCACCGCGCTGGCCAAGTGCGAATTGGTAGACTTCACACACCTTTGA
>DWNE01001092.1:0-23629 GCA_018249875.1 Cecropterus toxeus | reverse complement strand
GAGGTTAGTTTTGCTAGCGGGGATGTGGAGGATATTGATTTGATTTGCTTTTATTAATTGAGCAATTGTAATACACTCATACGTCAAGCATATAAACTGCTTCTTAAACCTTCGCTTCAAAAAAAAATAACTACAGCAACACCAACAATCCTGCTCTAAAAAATCTGAAAAGGTAAAAGGCACGGTCGCATTTTACCTATCTATTCAGATTTTTTGTTAACACTAACAGTGATTCAAAGCATCTTAATTACACATTAGAAGATTGATCAAGGAATCGATTTCTTTAGTCAAGAATGTCGATTGTTAATAGTTGATATCGATTAAAACGACATTTATTATTGTCCAAATATTTGAACAGTTCGAATTTCCTTCATACGATCTGAGTAATTTATTAAATATCGTCTGTCTAGTTCATATTCTGAGCAGTTTAAAATCTTACCAAGAAACTTTGTTAGAAAAGAAAATATCTAAATAAGTCTCATTAGAAATTAAAAAACTAAGAGGTACAACACTACTTTCATAATGATAAATCCAAAACCAATTGGGGTTTCTCAGCAAGCAACGTTAATTTCAAACATTGTAGTGCATATACAATATTTGAACTTAACAGCTGTAGAAAAATAAAAAAAGAACTTTTTTGCTCAATTTGATGATTTATTATTGATTAGATGATGGTCATGTGTCATCTGTTTTAAAAAAAAAAGTTCATTGTCTTGAAATTTAATTTTGATCCAGACTATTTATTGCTTCAGTGATATCCGATAATAGTTTGCGCGATAACTGCGACACGTTAATTAATTTTTCAATGGATGATTGTGGAGCAATCTTTTTAAGTTCGTTGAAATTAACCCTTTCTTTCTGTAACATTTCAATGACTTCGTTTTGAATCGGTTTTAATTCCTTAGAAAATACATCTTCTATGTCAGTGTCATTTAATAATGTATTCAGGTCTTGAAATATATTCGCATAGTCCTCGTTAATCGAAGATTCAATGTTAGTAAACTTTTGATTTAGTAAATCGTCAAGAATATTATTTTTTCTTTTCTTGTGCTGGGATAAAACACCTGCATTGTGACGTAGCGACCATGGATCTGAAAGTAAATTTAAATTAAGAAATTTAATCTAAATTAAATAGAACACAAGATACAGCCTGCATAAAACATGGACGTGGATCGTTTGAATTGTATTCTATAACGAATAATATTGGTAGCCTCGTGATTGTTGCATTAAGTAATAGCATCTCACCGTTGTCATGCTTATGTTATATTATAGTGACCACATAAGTAATAAAGGTTATATAAGTTATAGTAATATGTTACCATGACATTTATCAGTTCTTTATATTAAGGTTATATTTGTGTTTAAAAATGGCAGAGATGCTTAATAATGTTTTAATTTGAATTTACTTGGAGGGGGAGGAATTATTAAATTTATTTACAATAAAAAGATAAATAATTATAAAATATTTGTGCCAGGTGGTAGAACCAATGTAGTTCGACCGGAGAAGTACCACCGCCACACTTATTTCTAGCGTGAAGCAGTTCTTGCGTTTTGGTGTGAGGGTGTGGTTGCCGGCTCGCTTTTATATGAGGCGACCATCTCAGTCCTCGGGAGTAGCAACGAATCTGTGATAGACTTCATATAAAACCCCTGTTCTATATGAAGTTGCTTACAAGTGTCCATGGGCGGCAGTGACCACTTACCATAAGGTGGACTGCATGCTCGTTTGCTACTTCAGTCGAATAAAAAAATCATAATACTGACCGTTAGCTCTACAGCTTCTACAATAATCTCCGTAGTCTTCAATTTCATTTTCTAACTCAAATAATTTTGCATCTATATTCAAGATTGTTTGTTTAATATCATAAAGATATGACATGGGATTTATTCCAGTTATATATTTAATAAACCGATCATACTCGTCTTGTAAATTAAGTACATCATACATAGTTCGTCCAAATTCTCTCAGAGCTACGTCTTTTAGATTATTTTTAAGTATATTTATGTTCTCATTGAATACTTTGTCGTCATTTGCAACTTTGTCGTGCAGGGTGACTTTCATTTTTGTTTCAAATGACTTTACTTTCGAGGAAATTTCACGATGTAAATCTTCAAGTGAACTACAAATGTATTCATCCTGTCCTTTACTTGTTCCTATCCCTCTTAAATCTGTAATAGAATACTTGAAGATTATCTAAAATCTCGTTTTCATTAGGGTTCCGTACCCAAAGGGTATAAACGGAACCCTGTTACTAAGACTCCACTGTCTGTCCGCCTGCCTGTCACCAGGCTGAATCTCATGAACCATGATAGCTGGACAGTTGAATTTTTCACAGATGTATTTCTGTTGCCGCTACCAAAACAAATTAAACAGAATAAAATAAATGTTTAAGTAGGGCTTCCATACAAGAAACGTGATTTTTTTGCTGTATATTAATAACGGCAAAAATAAACACTTGGAATATTCACAGAATTTGGTTATATATTTATTTTAAAAATAAATAGTTAAATTAATATAAAATAAAAATTAAATGGGGGTTCCCATACAACAAAATGATTTTTTTTTTAATTTTTTTAAAGATAATAGATAGATGGAGTACGAAACTCTCCATGTGCGAGTGTGACTTGCACTTGGCCATTTTTTTTAAATTACTTCAATATAAGGTAAAAGGAAACTCACACTCGACATCGCAATTGTGCTTGCATATGGTTCTGTAACTTTTGAGTATTTTGAGTAACGTGTTTGTCCTGTCCAATCTTTCGGTAAAGTCTTGTTCTAATTGAGAACTTTCATGTAGTAATTCTGCTACTTTTTTAACCCTTGGCTCTAAATTTAGCCTTTTATCAGCAAGGTCTTCCAAGACGAACTTCAAACGTTCGGGTCGGTTTTGGAACCAATTTCGGAACTGTTTAAAATCATTAATGTATTTGTCATGTACTGCTATGGCTTCAGAATAGTAACTATTATTAATAGATTCATAAATTGAGAGTGTATTTGCTGTATAGTCTATCATGGCTATGACATCTTCTTTTGCGTGTAAACTTTTTCCTGGCGGGCACGGGTCTATCGGTATAATATCTTCTGCGAATTTAAGAAAGTAGGATGAAATTTAAGATTATTCCTCATATTCGATTTCATATTATTATTCTTTAATACTTATATTATGAACTGTTAATGGTTGTAAAAGTGTGGTTTGATGCCAGCACAATATCTCTTTTTGCCTGATACCAGCAGTATTCCATACCAGAGGCATTCCAACTTACCTATCAGGCTTAACAAAGCTTCTGTGACTAACCTCAGGTAAGATTCTAATCTAATCGAGTGTTGATTACAGATATCGATGAGCGATAGTCTTCAGTTGCCGTAAGGTGGGCGGCATGCTTGTTTGCAAATCCTATAATATGAAAAAAACTAAAACTTGATTTAAAATATGATGATAACGAACATGAGGAATTTGACAGATGATCTGATTAAATAATCACACAATTTTATATATGTCATATCTTTTGTATAATTAACATACGATAAAATTAAATACATAAGTACCTGATGGATCTTCAGAAGAACAGCTCGAACTTGAGTCAGAAGGTGAAGATGACGAACACGAGGAATCTGATGACTCATCTGAAAATTGTAAAATGGGAATACAATTATATATGATATTATGTTAATTCAACATAATTAAAATTATCTTCTTAATTACCTGATGGATCCTCACAAGAACTGCTGGAACTTGAGTCAGAAGGTGAAGATGAGGAACACGAAGAATCTGATGACTCATCTTAAAGTAACAAAAGCGCTCAAAATCATAAATATTTCATATCATGCGTATATTTAACGTATTATAAAATTGAATTTTTAAGTACCTGATGGATCTTCACAAGAACTGTTCCAATTTGAGTCAGAAGGTGAAGATGACGAACATGAAGAATCTGACGAGTCACCTGAAAATTAAAAAATGAGCACACAATATATCTTGCCTTTTGTATATGAAGAATCTGATGACTCATCTAAAAGTTTAAAAACGCACACACAATCATATATCATGAGTTTTGTATGTTAATATATTATGAGATTATCTTCTTAAGTACCTGATGAATCTTCACAAGAGCTGCTTGAATGCGGGTCATAAGAACAAGAAGAAGAAGACGAAGAAGAGAAAGATGATGATGAACATGAGAAATCTGATGAGTCGCCTAAAAATTTCAAAATGCACACACAATCATTAATCATATATTTTCTACATTTCATGTCATGCGTTTATATTTAACATATAATAATATTTAACTTGATAATTACCTGATGAATCTTCACAGGAGCTACTGGTCCTCGAGTCAAAAGAAAAAGAAGATGATGCAGATGACGATGAAGTACACGAAGAATCTGATGACTCTCTGGACGCTTTTGAACGCAATTTATACAATAATGGTATTTTTGCGCTTCGGTTTATCGTAATATCTTTGTGAGCGTACCGTCTCTTTTCTGAGAGGTACGGTATTGGAATTATTGATGGTGGAATAGTTATATCTACAAATAAAAAGCAGTTACAGTCATAAATCATATCTATTACATTATCAACATACTATAATTATCTTTATACGTACATGACGAAACGTCACAGGAGATGCTCGAACTTGAGTCAGAAGACGAAGAAGAAGATGATGATGAACGTGAGAAATCTGATGAGTCAGACAGTGAAGAAGAAGAACATTCTGACGACTGTATAGACGATAAATCGTTAAACATAAAATGTCTATTTGCTGAAATCTGTTGCAATGGTAGAAAAATACAGGCACAAATAATAAACGACCTCATTTTGAAATTTACTTCGTAAGAAAAATAATTCTTTATTTCTTATATATTCAATATTTGAATAATGGAATGTTTAAGAATGTTGATTTTATTATCATAAATACGTAAACATTTCATGCATTCTTGGACATATCCAACTCATAGAGTTGCATGGTGTGCACGTTTTGGAAACGTTTTATATATTTTTTAATAAATCATACTCGTCATAGGTATGATAGATGTTTAATTACAAGTATGCTGTGAAACAACAAGAAAATATTTAAATTTAGTAATCTTCATTTATCTTATTGAATAAACGCACCTCTATATTTGACACTATTTATAATATTTCATATGAACTGATATACAGCGACTTATTATTCTGGCAATCAATCCACGCATTAGTCAGGACCAGGATCGAGGAGCTCTTTCGTAGATGGTGCATCAGTGGAACTGCATTTTTTACTTAAGTATTCTAATGTTCATTATTTGATAAACATAGTCTTGAGCTCATTACAAGTGACTTGAAAAATATTGACCGAATCTCAACAAATATGGAAAAAAACAAAAATGCTTGGCCTTATAAGATCTGACATACATTTGTTTTCAACGGCTAGCACTGACGCCAAAAAAAAATGACGGTTAAAGCGAACTTTTTCTTGGCCCTCGCAAGGTTTAGAGGCGGTAATCGATCAGCTTTTCCGTACAATATAACTATTTCTTATAGAAAATAAAAGTGAAAGACCTCGAATATAATAAACTCAACTTGTGTTCCCAGGCGACATTTTTAGTGGCGGCAAAATCAGCAAATAGAATTAATAAATAATACTCATCTTATAACCAACCCGTTCCACAATATATTAGTCTCGAAAGTTCTAATACGTCGGGAATCTTATCCCCATCCCGTATTTAAATATATTGATCTCGAAAATGATTATATGCTTTTCCTTGTGATAAGTACATACGTGTACCACGAATATATGTGTACCTAAGCATGTACTAAAATATTTGAGTAGGTATAATTTAAGATAGAAAGCGGCAATGGATTTGTATTCCTACTGTATATTGAATTATTTATGATTTCCAACGATAACTGAATGTAATTAACGATAAGTATATGAAAAGGAAATAACTACATAAAGGAAATACCTATGTTATCGTACTCGGACCGACATTTTTTAAACTTGCATTGTTCAGTTTAATAGTTCTCATAGATATATTTTTTTATTATGCACACGCTACAAACTTCAAGTCTCCTAGCGAAAGAACTATGCACATCAGTGAGACTTAAAAAGGGTTGCAACTAAGATCTGCAATATTTAAAAGGTAGTCTAGGCATTTGAGCTTTCTGAATCCCCTGGTCCGAAGATTTGAATTATTTAAAATCTTGTAAAATGTACTCATCAAAATTTGGTCAGCACAGTTGACTATGACCAAAACCCCTCTAAATCTTATTGTCTCAGAGTCGGCCTGCATGGAGTTGTTTATGTTTTACATAAGGTCCAAATGGAATCGTGCTTGTCCTTTTAGCATGATTGTGGAACATTTGAGCCATGGGAGTCTAGATGGTGGTTACGTCAGCAAAATTTTATTAATTACATCAGCGTTTTTTACTTTAACTTTAAACATTTTTTGATATACTCTAGTTGGACCGTAGACAATCTAAAACAAAGTTAGAAAAGATGAATAGATACAAAAACTTCTATTATTGCTTACTCTTGGTCTCCTAAGATGTTTTTAGGAAATATTTGCAATTGTGTTTAGGCACAAAGATCCCTTTTTTGAAAGCATTAATGTTTAGGTTAGCATATGGGTCATTACTGAAACCTCTCGTTGGTTTCATTGTGCAGATAGGGAAACAATGAGATCCCAGCAGGAACACACCGGTGGCCTTGTGTGCTTCAGCCCTTCCCAGGGCCATAGCCCCCATAGTTTTTCAGCTCACGTCGCCTAAATAATAACGACAGTTTGCAACCACAAGCTGTCGACTAGCTAGAGTCACTAATTCTGAATGTTATGTAGTTGCCTGCTTTCGGTGACGAAAAGCCCCTTAAAAGTTAAGGTAATAATACTTAAACTGCTTATGTAATACTTGAATGACCCATAATGTGTAGACTTTAATATTGTAGCTTACCTTTTAAAACCAACCCTAAATCGATGGCCGATTGCGTAAATTTAATACAATTACTAGGTTCATTACTAGGCGGGCAGAGATGGAAGGGGTTTAGGGTAGTGAGGGGTGCGTTGATGAGGGACGGCGAGGTCAGACGGCGGCGTCCAAGGTGAAGGACGACTTACCGCCCGCTGCGACATTCCAATACCTAACACTTATTAGGTTCTAGGTATAACGTAAGAAATTTCCTGTGTAACATATGGACGTATATTACTAGACTCACAATTACCTAACTTTAGTGTCTAATTAGCATAAGGCAATTGAATAATCTATACTTATTATATATCTACATATATTGTTATATAATATCATAAAGCTGATGAGTTTGTTTCTTTGGTTAAACGCGCTAATCTTAGGAACTAAAGGTTGAAAAATATTTTTGTGTTAAATATGTAGTTCATTTATTGAGAAAGGTTAAAGGCTATGTAGCTTTGGCACAGGTATTTCGATTATATGCGTGTATACAATTTAAGAAGAGGTTGTTAAAATAACAAAATCTTTGATATGTTATATGTCTATTTAAATCTAAAATTACACATTTGTATTACTTTACGCTGCTGAATTGAGTACGAATATCATGAAAACCATATATATCCAAATAATATATGTATATAAACACGATACAAGTATTTGCAATGAAGCCTATTGAGATAAAATACAGGAATACTGTATCTTGCAAGAGAAATTCAGAAAAATATAATTTTATTTCATAAACTAGTTTTTCACACGACTTTGCGTGATTGCCAGGGAATGCTGTGATGGGTAATAAGATGCAACTGATCTACCCTACCCAAATTCTTTTTCTTGCAAGTTTATCGAAATAGAATATAATTATTCTATTCTGAGGATTTATACCATCATTTATATTTCTATAAAGAAAATATTTTCTTTTAATATTATCTCAGTAGAACTAACAATATATGAGTAACAATATTCGAGAATCATGCATCAACAGTGACGTATTTAGTTTGTTCGTACACGCAAATTTCCAAAACCGCAAAAACTGATTTCAATGTAATTGAACAGTGTGTTTCAGTGTAAAGTATAGGGTAGACCAGATCCTTTAAAACCAATAAAAATATAACGTTACCAAAGTTGATTTTTTTCAACTTAAAATCACTAAAACAGTTTTTGCGAGATACTAACGACCAATTATGTCACAGTCTAAGAGATTTCGAAAAGGCAAAGTTGAATGTTTGTTTCTTTAATACTTAGTAGTTTATAAAATATTTACATAATAGATTATTTAAAGTGTCCATATTTACCTACTTACACATATTTTGTTAAAAACTTTTAAAAAAGATCTCTATAATCTTATAGGTAGTTTTAGTTGCTGCTTAACTTTAACATTATGTTATCCTTAACATTTTATCTCCCGCGTTTATTCTCCTGCAAATGTTTTAAAATTCTTTGACCGCTGCTTTGACCTAACTAAATCGTATCGGTCATTTCAAGAACATATTATTTTACCTACCTACATACATTACTTAAAGGGCAGCGGAGACTAGCAATGTCATGGTTTAGGGATAATTGGTCTGATCGCAAACTTGCAAAGGATTACGGTCGCTGAAGCAATGATAGCCTAGTGGTTGAAACTCGCGCTCTCAATCGGAGGTCTGAGGTTCGAATCACAGGGACGCCTCTTAACAACTTCCTAAAGGAATGAGGTTATTTATTTGTCATTCACAGTAATGTGAGTATTAGAATTTACCACTTGCTTTAACGGTTTAGGAAACATCGGGAAGAAACTGATATGTAAGATATTTTTAAAATAGTTTTGGAAGACGTGTTTACTAATGAATTTGACAAGCGCAATTACTTTGATCTAAATCCCTTTTACTGTAAGAGGAGGCTCGTACCCCGCCATCACTACACCAGTTGTAGTGATGGCGTGACAACTACGAGGAGATGATACGAGATGATAACGTTGGCTAAATGCGATTCGAAAAATTTTGAACACTTAACTACGTAAATTACAATATTTGCCTTCAATAAATATATATAAATACTGATGTAGGTATAAGCGACAATTACCTACATCAGTATTGGAATGAATCTAGTCAAAAAATTGCCTGGAAATGAGCCCCGAATTTCACTTCCAAGTATCAGTGTGAGAAGCTGTATATACTGTATTCAACTGAAGCGATATTTCAGATAAATGAACAGAATAAAATGTTCAAATAGCAGCATCAAGAAGTAGATCGAAAATGTTTCGAATGACGTTCAAAGTGCATACATGCGCGCCGAAGCGCGGAGCGAGCAGACTGTTGGACGACGCGCTCAGACGAACCAGTGATGCCAACTTCTTAAAAACTTTCCCCGTGAATAAATTTCAAAAACCTCTAAATTCAAACCTTCCTTCAATTCGATTTGGTGGTCCCTCTAAAGGAATTTAAGACGATAAAGTAGGTTGTCAAATATAAAACTAATTATAGTCGCTGGCAATTGTCTGCAATTAGGTGACCTGAGCTCTTTCTTGCGAAGTATAGTCAAGTTTTACCACTATACCTAACATCAAAAATTGGATCCCGGCAAGAACTATATATTTTTTATATGATTGAAGTAGCAAACGCGTATGCAGTCCATATGATGGTGAGAGTAAGGGACCACCTGTAAGCAACTTTATATAGAACAAGCGTTCTATCTGAAGTCGATCGCAGACGCGTTGCCACTCCTAAGGACTAAGATAGTCGCTCCATATATAAGTAAGCCGTTAGAGAAAATAGGTGTGGCGGTACCTCTCCTGTCGAACTACATTGGTTGTACCACCCCTAAATTTCTCCCTGAATTTCGGGAGAAACTCCCAGACCTGGCATCACTGAGACGAACTATGCTATCAACTGACGTCACGGGCGACATTGTGTAAGGGGACACGGCGTAATGGAGCGACACCGTCCGTTATGTAAGCGCGCATCCAATATCAATTAGGCGCTCCAAATCTGGCTAGCAATGATTGTTTATGTCCCGCCACTTTATATTCAAAGTATCTACAAGTGTGTCACAGTGATTAAGTGCACGATAGCCATTACCCATTTCATTGAATGTTAAGTGGCATTAAGTACTTCATAGCTCTGTTGTAGATGTTTACTTTGTTGAAGGGACTTTCCAAGCGATTTATATAAATTGTTAGGCAATTAAGTGCAATTAAACTAATTATAATATAGATTTCCTTATTAACAGAACCAAATAACAAAAGAAATCATAATCATCAGCCAATATAATGAAAGCAAAGTTAGTCGCTTCCTGCGTCTCTATTTATCCAAGATTCAATTTTCTTAATATTTGAATGATGTCTTTTTATCAAACCTTGTCGAACTTACATTTCTCTTATAATTAGAGCAGGAAATAATAACATCCTTATCAAAGAGAAAATCAATGTAGGGGCAAGAATTTAATGAAATGAAATGAAATGAAATGATTCTTGTTTTATTGCAATAATATGCAGAAGAAATCTACCGTACCACAAGTTCTATCAAGATCTACCTCCTATTATTTTTATAATATAGAAGAAAAAGAGCAAGCAGTTGATTTGGTGGCTAGTGGCCATTGATGCCTTGGAGATCTGTATTAGACTGTACCACATAGTATTAGAGTCCCTAACTAGACCTGCCATATATCTATGCGTTACTTGCTATCCCTAACCTACCCTTACCTAAGTGTCTATATGTCTCGTGTTAGTTTCTCACTTACTAAATTCTTAAGTTAAACGTAGCCCTTAGTTATATCAAATGTAAACATAGGCCTGAATACAGAAAGATAAAGATTTATTATCATTTAGGGTAAGGTAATTTAGGGCTACTTTGATATCAAGATATTTTGATTCATTTGTTTGTATACACCCGTCAGTCTCATCAAGGCGCCTGGCATGCGTGTTGGTGACCGCAATGGTTGTAGATGTTACACGGGAAGATGTTGCAGTCTATCTCCTGGTTCCTAGTCGCTTCCTACGAATCAGAAGAGAGGGAGCGGTACGAGGGTCGACACCACGAGGCACATATATATACATTATTTGAATACTTAGTACTAATATATCAGATGTTGATACAAGTTAGACTATAAAGCTAGACTATAAAGTAAAATCAACATCTGTGGACGCGTACTCGTATAAGTGCGTTTACCATAAGGTTACCGCGTCCCTATGCCTTATGGCGGAGTTTTTTACGGTAACGCTGGGCGGCGTGAGTCAGACTCGAACTCGTAACCGACGGAAATGAGTCCTTCCTCCGCGCTATCGGCCGGCACTTTTGTTAAATTAAAATGGATGAGGTTTAAAGTGGAGCGGCCGTAACTAACGGTTGGCGCGTCGACGTCTGTCTGCGATTAGGACAATCTGCTACGCGGCAAAAAATAGGACATTGAGCGACGCGTGGGGTCGCGCTCCCTCGTCGGCGGCGCGATATTACTCCGGCTATTAAAGAATATAAGCCAAATAGCGTCGCGGGTATCATTTTTAAGTTATGTAGGTTATAGGTCGGCCACAAATGCTTTGTTATACCGGACTAAGTTGGTACGCTTCGTTTTAGTGGTTTATCTTATACATCATTCAACCTGAAACACAACAGCGGTTAGCTCTACTGCTATAAGGAAGAAGTAGGTGCGATGGAGGTGCCTTGATTTTTTTTTATCAGACTGAAGTAGCAAACGAGTACGCAGTCCATCTGATGGTAAGTGGTCACTGCCGCCCATGGACACCTGTAAGCAAATTCATACAGAGCAGGTGTTCTATCTGAAGTCGATCACAGGTGCCTATCTACTCCCGAGGACTAGGATGTTCGCCTCAAATACAAGTCAGCCGGCAACCACACCCTTCCACAAACGCAAATACTGCTTCACGCTAGAAAAAGGTGCGGCGGTGGTACCTCCCCGATCAAACACTGAATTCGAACCACGTAACGTCGTACCACTTTAAAGGTGGGATTTATTAAGTTAAATAACTCTAAACAAGTCGAGAGATGCAATTAGCGGGGTGCAGGGTGACGGCGTGCAGTGTTATCTCGTTTCACCTCCAGACGGTCCCGGAGAGGCACGCGCGCGAGCTCTTTGACTAGTCTAGACGAATTGCATTATGGAAATTTACATATCTAGACGACTGTTCACACACAAACTCTTTAATGTGAATTGTATGAGTTCTTATTGCGAATTGAAGTATCTTATTTAAGTTAATTATTTCAATTAACATACACTTTACAGTGAAACGTGATTATTAGTTGGGTTTAGCTTAAAATTAATAAATCTAAAGATAAAAAAAGAAAAAATATAAAAGCTTTGGATAGAAATAGCAAATGAGGCAATAGAAAATTTATATTTTTTTTATTATTTGTTTACCGTATAATATAGACTATTTCTTAAACAATATATAAAAACTTTATACTACGTGAAAGTTGTATCATTATAAACATATAGACACAAATCCCCAAGACAGTATTGACGACGCGATAAAAAAATCTAATAGAGTCGCCACGGGCAAAAGCAACATTACACAATTGATATCTGTCTAGTCTAGACGCGGTACATCACGAAGGACAAACGTCTGGAGGTGAGATAGCCTACACTGTTGCTTTTAAATGCACAATTTGATATGCATGCCGTACTTTGCCGACACAATCCTAATAAAATACGCTTGCATAAGTACGTTACGAAACACATTTTAACACGCATGTTACTTGTATTCTTTTCAACATGTTAGGTGTTCTTTTTTTTAGTAAACATTGTTATTATGATGTATAATAATATAATTCGATGTCAAATTATTACTGTCCCAATGTCAGGTACAGATCTCCTTTCATAGTAAGAAGGGTTTTTACCATACTTAAACATGTTGAGAAATACGGATTAGTAGTTCCTGTAAGACGTTATATAGGCGAAATAATGAAGTCAAAATGGCAATAAATACACATTTTATATATACAAACGTTTAACCGACCCTCACCAACTTGTCATGATTAAACTGTGATTCTATATTGAAACGAATAATAAAAAAAATTTTCAAGAGTATATAGAGCATGCTCTATAAATTTCAAATAATTAAACAGATGTATAAAAAAAATCAATTTTGCATTTCAATTGCAAATGTGTCGCGCCTTTAAAATTCCAATGACATAAGTGCAATTACAAGATATTAGAGAAAAATGCATTTGAATCAGGCGTCTCGTCTGCAATTCAATATTGATATTAGGTCCATCTAGCGAAATTTAGAGTAAGTACACTAGAGGTAATTTTTTTAGATAGAACTCATTGTGGATCGACTTAAGAAGCACCACCGACACACTTATTATTATTATTATTTTTATATAAGAAGGAAGTAACAAACGAGCATGCTGCTTACATGATGGAAAATGGTTACTGCCACCTATGAACAACTTCATAGGTAATAGGGGTTCTATCTGAAGTCGATTACAGATGCGTTGCTACTCCCGAGGATTAAGATGGTCGCCTCATATATAAGTGAGCCGGCAACCTCACCCTTCCACCGAAACGCACGAACTGTTTAATAACAATGGTGTTATTTCTGTCTAATAACAATGGTGTTATGAGCGGCTGTTCTGGTCTGAATGGAGACATACCATGTGTATCATTTGATTAAGACAGTGGCCACTTAACTTCAGGTGGACAACGTGCTTGTTTACTACTTCTGAATTACAAAAAAAGGTTAATATTAGATAGTTTGGCACTTTTTACGGTTATTTTGTCATATATCAGTCTATATTTTAGCCATTATGTTATAATAATACTGAAAGTATTATGTAGGGCTCACTTATTTTTTTCTCTTGTTTTCTGTCGGTATTTATTTATCTCGTAATCTTGGAAACAGTTGAAGTGATTTTAACACAACTAATTGAAAGTTAAAGGGCTTTACTTTAAGTCTTTGCGGAAGTATAGATACGCTAGTGGCGCCGCGCGAAGGTCTCGTCACGAAAGGCATATCAGTTTATTAATCTTCCTGATTTCAAGTACATACCAATTGTATTAATAATATTTTATACGGTATATCGATAGCCGTCAACAATCAGAAAGATCTACCTAACGCTTAAATCTCTGAAACAATAAAATATTGCAATTCCAATGTTTAGTTAGTTAAATCGCTGCAAACCTACGTACTTAAATGTGGAAACGAATTAACTCGTAATAGGGGACTAACGTAATACTAATTAGCTCGAGTTTGCTACATAACTGCAACACCATGAATGTATGGCGGCCGTCTAGACGGTAGGTGGCGCCCCCACCGGCGTCCAGATAAACGTCACAACAGTATTAATGTTATCCTGTGCCCAGACTGTGTAACAGATAGCATTTGCACTGTATTGAAACGAGCATCGATTATTTCAGCACGCCATATCAGTGAATGGTGTCAATTTGCAAGCATCGAAAGTTTCTACACAATTTTGGCGTTATATTTGGTTCGCGATTCGATATGATTGGATTTTTAAGCTCAGCTTTGACGAATGGCAATGTCGAGCAGGCGAACAGATGCGAGAGTATATATATGTAGAATGTAGATAATCAGATGACAATGCGTCACGATGATATTAAACGGTATCGAAGGTGACCATGTACGATATGGTCAATACCAAGTACGGCGTTGTTGGGTAACTAATAGTAACCTGAAAATAATTATGTTATATAGTCCTTTTATACAAAAATATTAAATATTTTTCACACGAGATAACAAATTTATTTTAGATAGCACATTTTCCAGGTGGTAAAACCAGTATAGTTCGACTGGGAAGTATCACCGGCACACCTATTTCTAGCGTGATGTAGTTCTTGCGTTTCGTTTGATGGGTGTGGTTGCTGGCTCATTTATATATATGGGGCGAACATCTCAGTCCTCGGGAGTAGCAATGCATCTGTCATCGATTCCAGATAGAACCCCTGTTCTGTATAAAGTTTCTTACAGATGTCCATGGGTGGCAGTAACCACTTACCATTAAGTGAACTGAGCGCATGTTTGCTACTTCAATTTCATAATAATTATAAGCACATAATAATTATAAGATCCTAAGTAGTAATGTAATATATTCTGCACGTACTATGTGATATTAAATCACAGAACTATTCCTTGAAAGGAATTCAAATGTAAATTATATTATAACTTACTGATTACATTATACGAATAAGATAATCTATGCCAGGCAGCATGCAGAGCGTATTAAAGTTTTGAAACCTGATATAAAATGCCTCCCGCCTTTGTAATTACTTCAATTTTACAAAGTTTATCCACGGCAGATCCATACTGAACGTACTATGAGAGATAGAATATGAAGATGAACTTTGTCTAAAGCATTTCAATTAGAAAGGGCTATAAGGGAAAACAGAATTTTTCATGTTGGCTTTTCTATAGTAATACCGCCTTAATTTTTGAAATACCTTTAGGTACTTACCTGTATTAAAATAATGAATTTTTGTACCGAAATAATACCCAAATACATATAAGTATAGAACTTTGTGAGAGTCGATTAAAATTCATGTTATTTTTGTACGCATTCTGATTGAATTTCAATCTTTAAGTACACCTGTAGACAATTGAAATTATCTAAGGAACGTATTATGCGTTACTGTTTTGCAAACTTTCTTGGAATACACGACTTTTAGCTGAATAATGATGAGTTGAAATAAAAATATCTAAAATATAATAAGTATGAAAACGACCTATCAACAATAAAATTGGTAATACGAGAAGACAACAAATATGAACTTTCTAAATAAATGAATCGTTAGGAATATAGAGTTTCAGATCAAGAATATAATACACATGCAGTATCTTGTATAACAAGTATATCTTGTTACTATCCAATTATTCAAGATGTACGAATCATTAAAATAGAATTTACTGTAACATAGAAATATTCCAATAATATTATATACATTTTTATGATAATTGCAAGTAGATTCGTTATGTGGTTAAACATTTCCCATACGCAAAATTGACGAATAGATAACCACCTTTATTTGAGTAGTCGGTAAAAAATATTTTTTTTCGTTGCACATTGTGAGTTTTAAAATATGTGAAATATTATTAAGACACAAATTACATAATAACTACAGCAAATTTGTTATTACATGCATTTAAATATAACTATTAAAAATACTTTAAATATTAATAATATTAATAATAAACTTATAATTTGATAGGAGTTAATCCTATCAAATTATAAGTTTTATCAGTGGGTAAACCTATATTCAATATCAAAAGCAGATAGATAAATAATGTGTAAAGCCAGTAAGCTTAGTAACAATTAATAATAATTTCTGTTTTCTTATTGAGGTTATCATATTCAAGAACTTCAGAACAGACAAGGTGACTTTCTATTGTATTCAAGTACATACAGTAAAATTTATTCGTATGAAAAGATCGGGCTTGTGAATTTTGAATTTTAAACTCGCTTTGGGCGCAATACTTCGCGTGGAAATTTTATTTCTCAACTTAGCTCCTTGAACGACCTTGTATTGGAATAAATTATATAATAGGTATGTATGAAAAATTTTCTTCTATTTCGTGTTTCTAATGCAGTTACGAGTTGAAGTAAAACTCTAGTTTATCCTCCAAAAAACATGTTATTTAATATGTTCTATAAATAATTAGATTTATTTATACCTAAGAATACAGTAACGCTCACATTCAATGACAAAGTCTGGTTTTTAAACGTACAAATCCGTCAAATTATTTAATCTGGAACAAGAAATAACCTTAACATTTATACATGATAAAACCTTAAATCTAGTTCGTAAATTTTAAAAATAGTTTAAAATGAATATAGCCTGAATAAAGCCTACTTTTAGTAACTTTATTGGCTGAAAGTAAGTACAGGCGGGTGAAGTAGAGTCGCAGTACACATAAAAAGAAAATATAGGCTGGATGTCTAGACGCGGGGGCGAACGGAAAGGTGTTCTTCTGAGCAAGCAATTTCACGATCTTTCAGTGCTACTCGTTCAGAACTAGGTCACGTTCCACTGGTGTGTAAAGTTCTATATACCTAAACACATATAATTTATCAAGTGATTTAACAGAAATAGATTCTCATAGGTGTTTTAGCCTGGAATTATTGACAAAGTTCTACGATCCTTCAGTAGATTTTCCACGATATCGTATTACGATCGTAACAGCCGCATTAATCAAGTTTATAATTTTAAATATATTGTGTTTATTCATTTTTATTAAAACATTTATATGAATAGAAGACCAGCAGAGAGCGCTGGCAAATTATAACTCTAAATGCCTTAAACATTGTCTTTTGCTTTTTTTGCTAAGGTGACATACCTTATAACCCTACACCTACCTACAATTAAGAAGCTAATAATCGAAAATGTAATAACAGGGTTCGTATTAACGAGCGTTTATGGATCTTAAGTTTAATTAGCTTCTTTCAAATGTTTATCGCTTAAATGGATAACTTCATCCATTTAAGTGATAAACGTTTGACTTATTATATACGGTCTGCAATATACGGCAATCAACCGTATATTGCAGACCGAGCTTGGCTCCACGTCTAGGCGTCTTCTCACGAGATGGCGTTGCAAAAAAAATGTTTTCGGAATATAAATTTTGAAGTAAAAAGTTTAGGTACTTCTAAATTTACTTTTAACTTTAAGATTAATTTTAACTTCAATTTACATTATTTATTTATCTATCTAATCATCATAAGAGAAGGTTTCAATAAACCGATCTTTTAAAATTATTAGCTTCTTAGTTATAAATTTAATACAGTATATATAAAAAGGTTCTAGCATATACTGGTGACTTGCTACACAAAGTCAGTATATATATACACTCGTAGGTATAATGGGTGGGCGTCTAGACGCCGGGACGAGCGGAAAGGTGCTGCTTCGCGGGCGAACATTTCACGACCCTTTCGTTCCAGCGCGACTTTCATACTTTGGAATTAGGTCACGTTCTATAATGCATACTTACTAAGTTATACGCGCATATAGCGCTCGAATCCAACAAAGGGTGACCTATTTAACGGGGATATAAATAAGAATAGAGATCTCAGTGCCTACTACTTAATTTTAAGTATGAATGCTTACTAAGTTAAGCTTAGTTTCTTTTGTTTGAAATGAAAATTTTATAAAATATCAATCTTTTTCCAATAGTTGTATAACAACTAAAAACGAACTACCTCAACAACTATAACAAAACTAAAAGCGGTTCTATCATGAGGGTTTTAAGATTGACTCCAGATTCGTAGGTAGGTAGTAATAGTAGGTATAAAACGTAGAAGGTAGTTTGACTTATAACTCTTCTAAAAGCAACCTAGCTGTTTTAAGTATAAAATCTTAGGACCGTAGCTAGTGTAGTGAATGGTTTCTATTTTTATATTGCTCATTTGTATAAGTACATGTAACAAAACATACAGTAATGCACCCAAAGAGCAAATATGAAATATAAGGATTTCAGTACTCGATATTGAATATTTGGACAAGGGCTGGCTGTCGGCTGAAGGCTCCGTAATAACCAGAGTGCACACGACAGGCCAGACAGGCGTATGTGCCTAACGCCAGATATTTTTAACTTATATCTTATAAATGTTATCTGCTTCTTTGTGGCTTTTTAATTTGATTTTAAGGATTACGCTAAAAAGTAATTTTTACCGACCGAAATCAGTTTTATAGACATGAAACTGTACTTACACAAATCCCGGATTTTACATACTTATAAGAGCGCTTGGACCATATTTTACTAATGAATGTAACCTAGTATCAATTTTAAAAAATGAATATTTATTCTTATGGTCGAGTTTCAATCACTAGCCGTACCTTGTAAAATAAACATAATATATTATCTAATACTAATGGAATGATATATTTCATAATCTCTATCAAACAAAAAGGGAGTACCTACGACGAAAAGTTACCAAATATTAATTTAGCGAAGTTTCTAGATTGCACTAAAATGGGACGACCAAGACTTGGCTAAGTAATTTCTAAAGTATTTAAAACTTCGTCCGATAGGTTTTAGTGCTAAAGTTGTTATTGTATAACTTGCCACCTGCCGCCTACGCCCGCCGAGATACCTCCATTTAACTTAGTTGGAATTTAGCAAAATTATTGCTAAGTATCTACATTTATAAGAAGGAACTATATTATAATAGAAGCTACAGTGTGTGGCTTTCAGTAAGAATTTCACATCGAGGTCATTTTAAGGTACCTATTTACAAGTGACCAAATTTATTAGATAGGTTACTTTTGGACCAGAGATTTACCATCGACATAACTATCTCAAGCGTAAAGCAGTTCATGCATGAAAGGGTTAGGATGCCTGTTTACTGAAATACAAGGCGACCAATTTTGTTGCAAACAACCACTGATGAGTTGACGACATTTTTAGCAATTGACTGCAGGTAGAACCACAGTTCTATGAGGTTGATCAAAGCGTCGTAGCAAGGTGATTTGATATGGTCGCTACGACTCACTTTTTTCTGACGATCTTCATTATTTACAATCTAGCTTATTACGTCATACAATAATTGAATTGAATATAACAATAATTGAAAAATAATCCACTGATTAATTGCAATTGTAAATTTAGCGCATAAACTATATCATCCCATGTCATCTTCACCATATGATTTGATTTATATCATCCCTAAAGGTGATCTGTACTTCGTTAGCAGTAAAATTTACTATTGCTATATTATATTGCGTTTCTATATTGCGTTTTTAGTCACGCAAAGAAGATTAATCAATGGACACATGACTAAAATCGAGTTCCATTTAACTGGTTCCCACGTAACAAAATCTCACGTTCTAAATTGTTTGTTCGATAGGGACGCTATCAATGTAGCAACCGTTTCTATTTTGGATTTCGTGCCTACTATCAGTTGGTGCTTTATTCAGCTACTTCATTTTATTAGTATATTGGAATTATGGAAAATACAGGTCAAGCGCCCGCAGCTATTGGCGTTCGTAGGGAACCTTCTACGGACCCGGTGAAAGCTCAAGGAATACTGTACGTATCGATAGAGTATCATCTCAAATAATTACAATTTTTATTTTAACACGTCTTTTTGCTTCATGTACCTATAGGGCAATTAATTTCAGCATTCTATATAACATAAGTATTTCTATTATATACACACACTGCAAAGGAAACGCGCCTGTGATAACAATAAAGCTATAACAAGGAAGCGAAACGCGTATTTCTAATAGTATTTGTATATATCAAATTTCGATGGTTATGAATAATAGAATGTTTATAAAATTAATTAATAATTACCAATCTAAATATATTTTTTAATTTAATTAATCAATTTGACAAACTAAATTTTACTTGAACAAATTTTGTATTGGGTTTTAGCACCTAAGCCAGGAACTAGTTAGAGCGTTATTATCTTATATCATTCTCGGTAGCTCCATTCACTGTAGGTCAACCTTTATGTTAAATTTATGACCCTTAACATTGTCAATTTGGCTTTCTTCAAAATGTAGACAAGTTCTTTGTGTAAGACGACATAGTATAACTAGATCACTAACAAAATCAGTATTTTGTTCCTTATAAAGGTATGTCTTTCTTTTAGTGTATATTATTATATTTGCGTATGGTTTGTTTTTCAGGAATGCAGTGACCCGTAAAAGCAAACAGGCTGCTCGACTGTGGCCGCAAAGATGGAGTTTTTATAATTATATTCGTGATATACAAGAAGAGGAAGCTCAAAAATTAGGTAAATGTCATTTTACATAATAACTAATCAATTACAATCTACAATATGAGGGCAGCCCTGGCTCTATATTTTTCCGAACCGGAACAGAAACTTGGTAGTGCAGCACCCTCGTTAATTGAGAAAGAAATTAAATTTAATAGAAACTTATGTCAGAAATAACGACTGCAAATAATAGAGCGACTTTAATTTTGGCGCCTCGTCATGCCGTGCCCAGGGCACGTAAAAATAAGTAAAAAGATCCTTAAATAATCAATAATGATTAGGTACGTTCGAATGTACACCGCAAAACAAACGAATAGTAAAGGCATGTAATTATATACTCGTTTCCCATTTGAGAATGTTTAGTTAAAAAAATATTTTACATCTGCAAAACAGGTTTCAAACTTGACGAGTATCGAGCGGGACTTCGTTCGGTGAGCTGCCAACCAGAGAAAGATCCTTGTCCTGTTGTAATTGACCCTTCCCCATCGGCTTTACCTACCACTACTTCAGGTAAATTATAGTTTAAATATTAGTTGAAATTGGTAGCAGGCGAGTACATAGTTCAACCTGCGTTGGAGGAGAGGTGGTAATGGATCCCATTACCTCCTCTTGTTGATCACACATGAAATATCAATTATACCATAGGTGAATGTTACGACTCCTGTTAGAAGTGTTTTTTTCATCAGATTGAAGTGGCAAACGAGCTTGCTACCTGGTGGTGAAGTGGACTAAGATGGCCGCCTCATATATAAGTGAGCAAGCACACCCTTCCACCGAAACGCTAAAATGTATAAGCGACCATGCTCTGGCAGTCTTCAATCTGAAGCTTGTATATTTGAGATGAAAGAATTTCAAAGCGTACTTTAGAAATACTAGTGGCGCCATCTTTTGAAAAATATTTGAAAATCGCCACAATACTTTTATGGTATTTGAATCTACAGTGGTTTGAATACAACAACAAACTCTGACACCTATTTCTGCCTAAAAACAAAGCTACCATTGCTAGGGACTCATGATTTATTACGGATATGGTATGGTAGCCTATACATGAGGCGTTAGAATTTAATTTAAAGGGGTTGTCAAACATGTGTTCAATTTCAAATAGGACTCTAATACTATTTGAAGTTGTTTAAAGCTTCGCAGGCAGTGATTGCTATAAAAAAATATTACTTATAATTTAACATGACATTAAAGTTGAAAAACATTGAATAATGCCCACGTTAGTACGGCTTTCCACACCTTTGGATGCTTAGGCACGATAACGTCAATTTTGTCGTTTTAATATACAAGCTTCGTTGAAATTGTTAGTGAAATACTGTACCGCCATAATAGCATAGGAATATGTTCGGTTTTTCAGGTATGATTGGCTACAGATCAAAATGTGCGTTAGAGCGATACGGCCGACTCGTTAAAACCTCACGAGACTACCCAATGCGGCCTCCGCTACTTCCAGACCAGATCTACGACCCTTACAAGCAAACGTTAATATTTCTAGGGTATGTCGTTATAATTTGTTTAATATTATTTTTACAAACGTGAATGAACACCTTTTTCATACTTATTTATACTTATTTACATAACTTTAATTTGCGGGTAAGTCAAAAAAGTTGCCGTCAAGGGACGCCTGGCAAACGTAAAGCATCGTGTTCATGCAAGTAATATGCATAAAAGATAAGGTTGCGACAGGAACTAAATATATCGCATAATGAAAAAAAACGTCTTCTACGAACAGTACAACGCGCTAAGTCGAAACAACACCGCAGCCCTCTTAGTTTTGTTCGATACTTAATAGTTCCGATAAAGTATTACAGATAGCGCAAAAAAAATGGACACAAATTCACACTCTTAGTACTTTCTTTTAATTATTATATTTTTCAGCGGCGGTGCAGGGGACCCAATATCGTACAAATTGCCACCGGCGCGATGTGAGGTGACGGATGATATGTGGGCGCGACCGCAGCAACTTGACGTCACACCCTTTGACCTAACACCTATTTACACATAGACATAATAACATCAAAGCGGTACCGCAATGTGGTGACCTCCCGCAACTCATCAAGAGATGGCGGCTCGGTATTCTGAATTACGGCATCGGAGTTTTCTCAATATTCTGCATAGAAGTACAGAACGGACTGTCGAAGCGCGGCCGCTCGTCAGTCTTAAACACCTAGCCTCACGGGAGATCTCTCTTTAATCAAATTTGCATGTAACTTTTATTTACACATATCACATTATGTCATCCAAATCAAGTGTGTGGACGATACGAGCAGTATTGTATCCACATTTCCACAACGTAACTATAAGCAACACCGTGCATCAAATACTAGCTACTCTATCGTATATTTTTGTAATAAAGGACAATACACACGGACGCAAACTTTGACGTCAATATTTTTATTTAAAATACTGCCATCTAAGTTTTCCATAAACGTTTAAGCGTTCGCCAAAATTGGTACCCAATGATTACTAGCTTTTCCACTTCATCTGTTTTTGTCAGTTAACGTGTACGTAATACGTCTTAATTATAAAGGAAATATCTTTCTAGAAAAAAATCTCTGTTTGATCGAAAACCCATTAATGCCCTTTAATTTAGTTATAATGTAGGTGTTCTTAATAAATGTGTAATAATTTAGTTTTATAATTGTACTCGTTATGTGTTGTAATTGTTAAGAATAAATTTTTATCTTTCTTTCTTTGAAAAACAAATTTAAGCGCAGTTATTTCTCAAGTATGTTCTTCTGCTTTGAAGGGTGTGGTAAAGGAAAGAACTTTATACAAGGAGTTCCAACTTAGTCATTAGGGGTAACAACATACCTGTAACCAACTGTTGATAAGGCTAATCTTAGTAACCTTTTAATATCTACCAGGTAATAGTTTTACATGGTTGATTTTTGTATATAAAGTAAAATATCATAGTCGGAATATAAGGAAAAATGCTTATTTATTGCATATAATCTACTTATTAGTCTACATTAGGTCTTTTTGATGGCAGCACCGGGGGCAATTGAGAAACTATGTTTTCTG
>DWNE01001091.1:0-23640 GCA_018249875.1 Cecropterus toxeus | reverse complement strand
GACCCAGAACAGAAATCTAAACTCATCATTCACATTTCTGTCTGGCCGGGGATCGAACCCGGAACCCACTGCGTGTCAGACCGGTATGTTGACCGCTCCGCCACGCGGGTCATTAAATAATTGTATTGGGGAAACGCAATACACTCGTACTAAGAGCATCTCTATACCTAGTGAGATCACTAGCAAGAAAATGTCATCTCACGGAAACCAATGACGAATAGCTCTACCGCAGAATTACTGCATAATTATTTAACTGCAGAATCCATGACATGGACGTATCATTTCCGAAGTAATGTACATGTGTGTTAAAATAAATCATCACATAAAAAAAACAAAGTTCACAAACAAACATCACATGAATATCTACTAATCTCCTTGCTAACTTGGTATTCTTGGTAAACCTATAGATTACGGCATGGCTTACGGATCACGACCAATAGCTTTTTTTTATAATATGGAAGTAGCAAATGAGCATGCAGTCCATTTTCCAGATGGTAGAACCAATGTAGTTCGACCGGGGAAGTACCGACGCCACACCTATTTCTAGCATGAAGCATTTCTTGCGTTTCGCTGGGAGGGTGCGGTTGCCGGCTCACTTATGTATGAGGCGACCACCTTAGTCCTCGGAAGTAGCAACTCATCTGTGATCGACTTTAGACTGAATCCCTGTTCAATACGAAATTTCTTACAGATGTCTATGGGTGGCAGTAACCACTTACCATAAGGTGGACTGCATGCTCGTTTGCTATTTCATTGGAATTAAAAAAAATAAAAAACCTCAAGGTAAGTAGTCACTGCCGCCCATGAGAACAGAACACAGCAGCGCTACATTAATATTATAAGGCAGAAATAGGCAGTTTTTAACCGACTTCCAAAAAGGAGGAGTTTCTTAATTCGTCTGTATTTTTTTTAGTTTCTGCAAATCATAGAGTAATCTAACATGATTTTTTTTTATCAGAATATTGTATATCGCTGAAGTATTTTCGCAGGATAAACATGTGCAAAAGATAACAGGGTATACATAGTATGCTCTTATTTTTTATTACCATGTATGGATCTAAATTTATGTTATCATGTTTAATCAACAATATGTCGTGCAAACGTTTGAGCAAACAGCGAAGAGAAAACATGTGTGCGCACATCACATGTTTCTTTGCCTTCCCCGACGACTAACAAGTGAGCCGTGTCTAAACATTGCCGTTTAAGTACTATTTTGTAAATCATCGAAATCTTATCAATATAACAAGATGATGTAAATAATAATATAATAGATAATGTAAAATGTTTATAGAGAGTAAAAGTAGAAATCTTTGTAATTCTATTCGGGAAGCATTGCCGCCACACTTATTTCTGCCTAATAACAGCAGTGGTATGTTTCGCTGAGTTCTGGTCTAAAGAGCAAGGGAGGTACTTATCCGAGGCTTATCTGTGGCTAAGCGAGGGTAAGGTTGTTCTTATCTGGGGTTGACTACAGTTTTCCATGGGCGGCAGTGGCCACATACTATCAGGTGGACTGCATGCTCTTTTGCTGCTTCCAAATTTAAAAAAAATAATAATAATGTCGATCGCCACAATTATAATTATTAATTGTAAAAAAAGAAATGAACTAAAACGTAAAATTCCGTGAATCAATAGAATTTATTCTTAAGGTCAAACACACTTATTTTTCTAAATTTCTAAGTCATTAAAAATAATTCATTATAATTGCTAAAAGAGTTTATATAACATGAGGTCTTCACGTCTTGACAGTTCTTTTAGAAACGTTCTGAAAAATATTTTCATTTAATGCCACTTCATACGTAGATACATACTTATTTCACATTTTACCTTAAAACACCCACGAAATTTCCGTAAATACCACTACAGAAATAAAAGCCTAGCGTAACAAATTCTTACGGAAACCTTGCATAAATATGTGAAGCATGCAAAACTAAAATAAATCCAAATCATTTTCGTGTTTACTTCCTCCTCCGATAAATAGACAGATCACAGAACTGAAAACGTGAAAACTGATGGCCAATTCATAAGTGGCACGCGTGTGACGTACGCGGGTCGTTGGCTCCCCGCCAGGACTACGTCACGGTGACGTCACAACGTGAGTAACGTGTGTACCTCGCGCCCCAATAGTGCACTTGTTGAATCATTACACGGTACATCCAGATCGAAATCTTTCACAGTATATATATATTTGTTCAAGTGTAATCGATTGTAATCTTGAGCGATATTGAGATTTGCTTGAAGACTGGTTACCATGGAAAGTGACGATAGAACTAAATGTAGAATGCGTAGATATTCTAGGCAACGTTTAAGAATCTAAACTTTTCTTTGTTTTATAAAATATTAGCAGCAAACCAGCATGTCGTCCATAAAGGTACGTGGTCACTGCCGCCCATCGACATCTGTAACCAACTCTATATAAAACAATGGTTCAATCTGATGTCTATTTGATAGTTACGCCTGAGGACTTATACGGTCGTCTCGTACTTATATCAACTGAGATCCACACTCTTTAAGCGAAATGTATTAACTACTTCCGCTAGGAATAGGTATGAGGGTGGTACCTCCCCCGTAAACTCTCTAGCACAGTTTCTACTCCTCTTCAAACGTTTATTTAGGTTTACGTTACCGAATTGTCGAATCGTATGACATGGTCCGGGCGCACCTCTGAAAATAAACATTACATTACACCACAGGATGTTTTCCAAATTTCATGACACTGTCGTGGGAAAGTAATTGTGGCAGTAGGTCGGTGAGTCAGTAACACAGGGCTGTCCTCGATATATGGAATTGGGATAGAACTTGATATGATGTACCAGGGTAAAGTATTTGTCCAAGTATAAGCAATTAAATCAAATCTTACTAATATTATAAATACGAAAGTTTGTAAGGACGTACGTGTGTTTGTCTATCACACAGTTTATGACCTGGATCCACACTTGAGATGCTCATTACCATGATAAACGTTAACTAGCGCACGGAGCAGCAAAAATAGGCTAGAAATACATATTTTAATAAAATACTAATAAAACCTCATAGTTATACCGAGATTAATACGAAAAGCTTGCTCTGTTGTAGGAAAGTAGTTATACTCACATATGGCATATATGTATACACATATACAACTACTTTAAATTAAGTAAACGTGTATGAGTGTTGATTATTTTGGAACTCTACATAGGTACGTTACACATATATAAATTAATAACTCAGAAGGAGTAATTCTCAACTATTAACTTACATTATAATAAAACACATCTTTGATTATCTTCAGTTAAAACACTTTTCCTATACGAAGTTACATATCCATGGGCGGCAATGACAATTTACAATCAAGCGGACTGCATGCTCGTTGGGTACTTCAATCTCATAAGACAAAAATATTTATTAGGATTCCTAGTTTACAGATTTGTTACTTGTTTACAAAAACGCGGCATCTAGGTTTTTGGCAAGCTCGCAAAATCGTAATTGTGATCAAAGCAGCTTCGAATAGTACGAGTAGATGTAACATTGTTGCAGTATACAAGTAATATTCAATTTACATCTTACGATATTCAACATTTGAGGAATTTTGTATAGGCGATTTGATACAACATTTTTTTATTAATATTTCTAGTTTTGCTTTATTAAATTCAGCAGGTAAAATTGCATGCTATTAAAAATACCACAGCGATTAACTCTATAATTCTAAATGAAAAGTTTTATAAAATAATGGTTCTCATTTGTGTATTTTTAGTACTTAAAAAAATAATACAAATGCAAATAAAACTCTTCATATTCAAAATATTTGGATATAATACTTTTCGAATGAGGTACAGAATTATTTACGGTTCTAAAATATTTAGATATTGAGATACAGGTAGGAAACGAACGCTATCACGGTGTTTTTTTACCTCTAACTGTAATTGAAATTAGTTTGATATAAGAGCAGCCATACATATAAGGTCAGCAAGAATAAACATACTATTACTAAGCCTAATTGGATGCCGATAAGCAATAATGTGTCATCCCTCAAAAACTCCTATTTAGAGATTTTGACTTGTCCCAATAATGCGTCACATACTTTACATTATACAAAAGAGTTTCAAGTGACTTATATCACATAAATACGGGAAAAATGTATGTATGTATGTCATAACGAATTTTTGAATATTTTAACGTGTTTTACATTGTACGTAGTGTATGCTTACTGTGAAAAGAAGAAAGCGGTAACAAGTGAGTAGCTGAGTCCCAAATAATTGTTATGACGAGGGTAGACGCATTTTGTTCTTACCACTGGGAGTATTTGGTATTGCTCAATATAAACCGTCCTTGTGAATAAAGTATATTATTAATAGGATAATATGAATGTATTCCTGTAGTAAAATGTTGATTTATGTAAATAAATAAATTTTTGTTTTATCGCATCCAAGTGGAGTAGAAGCGAGTTGTAATTGAAACTGATCAGGTGAGAGACAATTAAATAAATACATATACATATTATTAAATTTGCCAAGAATTCACCTGAAACTCAGGCAAACATAATTTATATCTCTTTCTAAATATATTTACTGTTTGTATACTTATATATTAAAAAAGAACGGTTATATAATTAATAACGGTTAGATTTAGTACGAATGATTTACTAACTTTTACTAAAACTCGCTAAGGTTATATATTTTGTAAATGAAATAAAAGACGGTAAATAATATCTTGGACCGATAAGCGTCGTTTCCATCCATCATTAAACTCTTTACGTCTATTATCATTAGTTTAATTAATTGGTTTACGGAAAAGGCGAGCGAAATTAATGGTCCGGAGATAAGAACATTTTATTGAGTGCGGCTCGCTAGCCCGCCAATTAGATACTAATTACTATGCCTACGCCTTCCTTGTAGTGAATTAAAATGACAGATTTCATTAATACGATCAATGACTTCCAGAGAAAGAAAAGTTAAAATATGAACATGACTCATAATGCCTGTGTAATACCATATAGAGTCGATTAGGCATTAGTAAAAAAATAGCCATCTAAATAAAGTTACGTTTTATGGAATACGTAAAAAATAGTTGTATTTTGTTTTGTTTGTTTATTATGTTTATTTATTCTTTAATTGCTAGAATAGGGTTACAAAAAAAGGTCTTATAATTATTGTCAGTGTTCTCTTATTCTACCATGTCGGCATGCAAATTTATAAGTATCTATTTAATAAGTATATATTTTTTAAGTATTTATAAGTACATTGTTGTTTACATTTTTTACGTAATCCTAACGATAAAAGCAGACGCGCTGTCTAAAAGGAATCGGAAATCGAAGCAATCTGAAACGATAGAATACAATTGATCGTTATTGAACACAAATTACAAGTATACTATAAAAATGTCTGTTTGGATAAAGTAATTAAATTACATAACTGTAACAAATATGTTCACTATCTGCATAGATCAACAATTATGATACGGCACGGGTATTCCGCACCGGGTTAAGTTAGGACAGGTTAGGTTATTACAGTAACCTATAGTTAGGAACTGTCACGCAAAAAATTGCGTGTTTAGATCTTAACTTAATAAACTTCTTATTGTGCCAGTCTTAACTAAGTACCTATTCTACTTCGTGTTATTCGACTTCGTGTCAGTTGCCTAGTCAGAGGAATACATTTTTAAGCAATCATACGTTCTACGTATGATCGTATAAATTAGGTACTTACGCTAGCCGTGGGTTGAAGAGTAATCAATATGGTGATGGCTACAAACAAAAAATATTCGCAGTAAAAGCCGCCAACAGACTATCGCTGACCGATAAGGTGGGCGGTACCTATAATTGATTAATTCTAGCTGAGTGCCGATAAAAAATGTACTGGTGCTTTGTTGATTTATTATGTAGGTTCATAATAATAATATATGTTCCAGTTATAACAGTTATACTATAATATATTTTTTTACGATAGATAAATGGTCTGATGAGTTATGATATTAATTCGACAATCTTAAACATAAAAAACTATTCATTTGAAAATAGCTCTTGCATAGTTCGTTAGATAAGACGAGAGTGTCGTTCATATCGTTAAAAGTTTCGGCGTTTAGATGGAAGTCTAAGACATTCCTGATGCTCCGTGCTTCTGAATTCTAACATAGATTATACCTTTCTAGTATCCTAAAATCTATACTAGATTCTATCTACTTAAGTGCACGTGATGCAATGCTGAATTTATTCGATAGGTTCTGAAGCTGTATGTACCTACCACTACTATTATTATTTCACTTAAATATGCACCGAATAAAAAAATTAAGAGTATAAAGAAAGGTTTGAAAACCACTTTTAATATATCGTTACTATTACCAGGCATTTTGCACTTGTAATTATCCAAATTATACGTACGAGCGTTAACTTTTTTTAGAGTAACTCATAAATAAATAAATCCGTTACCAAAACGCGCTTAGATCATATTATCAGAACCCATGGTATTTCCGCGATGGCATCACGAAGAATCATTGAGTCAGTCGCATACGTATTGTATCTCCAAGCGGCATACGCATCGAGTACCGCGCATTGCGAAATTGGTATCGTCTTTTATTTGTGCGCGCGCGCCATACGCGGCGGCGCGTATTTTGGGAGCGCTCGGGTTTCAACCCACTGCCCGCGCATTGACACACTACCGATTTTAACTCCACTCATCCCCGGATTTAACTACGCTGTATAGCCGTTACGCTCGAACGGTCACTGTTAACTACTTAACACTTTGTTGGGAGTTATTAAAGGCATAAAGTTTATAAATTGAGTTGTTGATTGAAATGATTATGTAAAGCGATAAACATAGTACAAAACAAATATTGTATAACTACAACAAAGACTTCGACTGAAAGTAGTAGGTTCAACTATAAAATTTTTATTTTTTAAACTATTCGTTTGTGTATCTTTAATTTTTTGACAAGGTTCCCTTTTGATGTTTAAAAAGAAGGATACACTCCTGGGAGTTTGACAACACGCAAGTCAACTACTACTAGTACTAGTACTAGTGTAACAGTAGTGTTGTCTGTTTGTTCCAGAAGTGATGCGGCGCGCGGCGTGCGGCGACGTGTGCCCCGCGCCGCCCGCCGCCCCCGCGCCCCTCGCCGCCGTCGCGACCGTCGCCACACACAACAGGTAAACACTATACTCTAGAATACCTTTTTTTTTCTCTTCAATGGAACGCACCGGTGCCCTCTAGTGTAACGTCTCTCACGGGCTCATCTCTTGGAAGACGTGTGACTGTCGTCCTACACCTTCCAGTGTCTGTGACGACATGCAGCCACACATGCCGCCGTCCTTCTCGGGGTTGCCGGCTGGGTGGTTCGAGCTCCCACTCTAGCCGCCGCAACGCCAGAAGCTCCCTTCTAGTCGCCTCTTATAACAGGCAGGAGATACCGTAGCCGTATTTTACTCCCCGAATACAGGGGAATAGTCTAGAATACCTAGGACGTGTCGTAGATATCTGAGTAGCTGGCTTCGTTAAGGGGGAAGTCCAACATCGGCGGTCGGCGAAAAAATGGTCAACGAGTCCTTAATATATCATCGTTCTCTATGTAAATGGGACGTCCAACATCTGACTACGAAAATCGTGGACAAAAATGGTCCTTCTATGCGACGAATTTAGTTTTTTCGTCTATACAGCGATATTATTTTATTAGAAAACTGCAGTAGTGTTTACTAGTGTTATTTATTTATATTTCAGCTAGGTAATCGTTTATGAAATAAAACACGCGATGGCTGAGAGCCAATTAAATAAGTTTAACACGCAATGCATTAATGATTTTTTTTCCAGGACATCGGAAAACAAGGAATTACTTCGTCAGCAGCTGCTATCTGCGAGCAAGGAGCGGCACACGGAGCGTGCCGAGGCTGCCCGGCCGCGCCACGTGCGCAGCCGACAGAAGAACCGCTGGAAACTCAAGTTCCACCACCAGGCGCTGCCCCAGGAGTACCTCGATCACTACGAGCAGAGCCTCCAGAAGGCCGCCAAGCAAAAGAAACCGGAAAAGCCCAAGGAACCCACCTCGGAAGTCAATTTCAACAACGAGTCTTTCAAGTTATGGGCGCAACGGCTCGCCGGCATACAGAACGAAACGGGGACCTTGACCGTTCCGCAAGCTGCGGTCAACATGGCCGCTAAGGCCAAACTTGAAGAAAAAAAGAAGAAGAACCCAGCGATCGCGCCCAGTAAGATTATGACGTATGATGACCTGCCATACATGGGCGAAATGACACTCAATAACTCCAAGCCAAGGCGAGGCAGGAAGCCTAAGAAAGCTGACATCTGTCACCTTATTTATGAAAACTACGGAACAGTCGTTCCCGGTCAGCCTCCCCCACAAGAAAGACTGAATCAAATGAGCGTATATCCGCCCTTCAGAAATGCAGATACTCCGGTCAGCACTCCTAAAACGGATCTACAGAACAAGTTGATCTCAAGTTTATTAGAAAGAAAACTATCTCAGGAGAATAAGAGAAGGTTAGAAACTCTATCACCGCCAAGGTTTTGTAGCCCCGACGAGCCCATGCCGGAGGCCCCCGCTACCGCCGCGGGGCCCCTGCATAGCGACGACGAACCGTTGAATCTTTGTATCAGAGACTTGCACGATTTAAAACTACAAATTCAAAAGAAATTTGGCAACATTTACACGTCATCGCCCGAAGTGAAGACCGAGGTGGACGAAAGCTCAGAACAGGAGAGTTTGAAGAGCGAACAACCGAACGCGATCTCGGTCATACAGAGGAATACCAACATCCCGCCGACTGCGAGCAGTTCCCCGGACCTGACGCGCACAGCCAGGAACATCTCCCCGGCACTTTCCGAACCAGTGCAGTCCACTGTAACTCCAGAAGACGACAAATTTCCTGGATACGTGTACTGGCCAAACGCAGGCATTTACATGCATCCGCTAGCTTTACAAACTCAACTTCTGTACTACCAAAGGCTAGCCGCCGCTGGCCAATTGCCATTTTCCGTTGAAGATAGCAATAAAGCGCAATCGACGCCGAGTAGTGAGGGGACACCTGAAACTCCGACAGATGACAGCAAAAGTAAATTAGTGCTCAAGCAAATAACAGACTTACTGGATCCTAAAGTTATTAAACAGGCCGAGGAAGTAAAGTCTCCTGAGCTTCCCAAGAAAAGGGTATCACCGAATCCCGTCCAAGGACCGGTAAAGAGAAAACGTTCGGCTATATTTATTCCTCCGATTCCGACCAAGACCAGCACCACCACTCCGACGACGGAAGTCAGCATTTGTAAATTTAAGTTCACAGGCGGCTCCAAGCCCTCGTTACAAGAAAAAAAGATGCTCTCCGTCGACTCCGGCGGTAACTTCAGGTACTACAGTGGGACCGGGAACAAGGGCAATAAGGGCTACGATTACTTACAACAAAACTCTAATCAGGGCAGGAACGTCGAAACGTGCGAGCCTTCGGTGTCGATGATCCCAAAAGTGGAAGGCCAGACCGCGATGGGAAAGGAGGATCTGAGCAAGAAGAAGAGGAAATCTAGAAAAACTTTACAGAGAGAAAAGTTGGAGCAAACGTTTAAGGAGAAGGGCTTCCTGATCCAAACGCAGCAGCTGCAGTCCGCGGAGGGAGCCACGTATTGCAAGTTCCGGCAGCTAAGGAAATTTACGAGATACTTGTTCAGAAGTTGGAAAGACTATCTTCCTGGAGAGCTGGAAGAGCGGCCGACTGAGGAGCCCCCGGTGCCCGAGCCGCAGCCCCCGACAGAAGGAGCGGCGGCCGAATGGGGGTGAAGAAGCTAGCAAATTAGAGATACCCTAAAATTTGAGGCCAAAGACGTGAACCTGAGCGGCCGCAGTTGCCGAATAATGCATTTAAATAACAATTAGAGCTGATAGTGACTTTAACGTTTGGTGTTCCGGATCCGTCCGTCCGTTGCAGTTTTGTTTTGTTTTCGTGTGTCCGTTTAAGCTAATATTTCAAAGTGTCAGATTAAGCTAGATATTTTAATATGCGAACTGATCATTTCTTACTTTATATTATCGTGTGCCTTAATCGTCCATACAATCGACCAACACAAAACCAGATTTAAACTGTCTTTGAATTCAGCTACCACAATGTGTATTATATTTTTGTTAAGTTTTAGTACAAAATAGTATATAAATGGTCGTGGACAAGCGCCGTAACTATGTTAACTGAATACTAACAAAACTAGTCAATTGACACTTCTAACGTCGCCTTTCTGTTTGAGCAGTTTCCATTTAACGACTGGTCATTTCGACTATTCCCTAAGAATCCGTTTATTGGGACTAAAAAAATAATATATAAATTGTTGTGCATTTAATTTTATCTTAAATAATGTTTAGCTTTTATGAATTATATACTTATTTTGTTTGTTTATTATATATTGTCAAAAGTAGCAGTGTTTGTGAGATAATGAAAATGTTGTCAATTCAAATATTTTGATATTGTACATAAAATCGAGTCGTTCTAGTCATTAATGTTAAGTTTATCCGTTGTTGTTGATTAACTTGTACAGTATGTTAATGTTAAATATAAATTGTTTTATAAAGTAATATAATATAAAAATAAAAATCAGTTATATACTCAATAAACTTTATTAAATGAAAAAACTCAATGAATCTGTGATTAAAATAAGAAAATGCAAATCGACAGGAATGTAATGTGTACCAATTAAACAGTTAACCAGATTATATACTTTGATTTATTTCTACAGGAAGCCCTTCTCTGATTTTAACAGATTTCCATGTGATAAAAATAACGAAAAAATAAAAATATAAAAATGCCTCAAACACTACGTGAAAACAAAATGGTCCCTAGGAAATAAACCTACGACAAAGAATCATATGAAGTTGACGAATAGAACGCACAATATGTTCAAAACATAATTCAATAAACAGCCTTTTTGCGTGAATATAAAAAATATATTTACTAGTATAGAACTATGAATAAATTCAATCCTCAAATTGTTAGTACAACAGTTCTGGTGTAATCCATACGATTCTCCGTCCTAGATACTATACATAATATAAACCCATCAACATTAATAGTAATTATTGTACTAATTGACATTATATAAATCATTTAGTGCTTACCCTTCTAAATATAACTGAGTGGCACCGATTTGTGCATATACGAAGGCACTTACAACAATAATCATATATAAATTGATACAAAACATTATCAATATATAGAATATTATAACTGTAACAAACAACCGTTTGGTGATTTTATTATCCATTGTCTTAACAATTATTTATAAAAATATTTCTGAAAAATAAAGGAACCATTTGAACCATAGAGCATTCGGAATGATTTTACGAGGAATGTACAGAGCCAATCCTCTATGGTTTATATTGGCGATGTTACTGTTCCGTAAACAGCTTTACATAAACGTGTTTAGTTAAAATGAAGTTAACATAGGCACCTCAAATATCACATTTTCAGCCTTACTGTACGAGTATGGACTCAGTGGAAAACTCCACTTCTAGTGTTTTTCCAATAAACACTTAACATTTTATCACTTATTACTTTGTAATGAGATATCATATAATTAAAGCCATTTGTGCGCGAACATTTATAAGCAATATTTTCGCTTAGTTTTATATCGTATTAAAATTATGAGAACAGTAACATAACCACAATTTTAGGACACAATGTATAGGATACTTTTACAGAGTTTAGGAGATTTTTGCACAGAAACCCGAAGTAGCGCAGTGTTGATTTACAAACTGAGGGTTTATATGCAGAAATTGTATGTTAAAAAAAATTAAAAAGTGTATGTTATATTATTTGACGCAACGATTTAAATCATTTTGCGTTTTGAGAAAATCAACACTGTCGTTACCAAGAAACGTATTCGTTTGGTAAAATACTGTGTTTATAAATTAAATTTAGTTAATTATTTACGCATATATAACCATTCTTTCAAAAACATTTTAAATGCGCATATTTTAGTCAATAGTTACATGTGATATGACATGACTGTGTTATATATGTGTTACATTTTGTGTAAATTTATTTATATACTTTGGAATTTATACATAATTTGGAATATTATATACTTCAGATGCTATATATAATTTAGATTATTATATTGAGGTATATAATACACCTGGTTAGTTACCAAACGAATACGCACTCCAACGCCCTTCCCCTATAGACCTCTAAGCCTTAAGCAGCGCCTTCGCGGCGGAGACGATGTGCGGCGCGGAGATCCCGAACTTGTCGAGCAAGGCGGCGGGGGGCCCGGACCGCGGAACTTCCCGCACGCACAAATGTTTCACGACCACGTCGCGTTCCAGCGCCACGGCCGAGAGGACCGCTTCGCCGATACCGCCTGGGAACATGTACATCAACTAAATGAAAAATTAGGCAATATGCACAAAAATAGGCAACGAATGAACAGGTTAACAACGTTTTCCTTTGTGGTTGACAAGCTTGCAGCCTGCCTACCATAACATTTCGGCGAACCTACCTAGGTAGGTAGGTTGCAAGCTGATAGGTAGGTACGTACCTATCAGCTTATTCAGGAATCGAATTAATAGTATAAAGACCTGGCTGTTTATGTACCTTTGTATGTATTTAATATTTTTGGAAACCCTAATGTTTGTCCATGAGCAGAACAATGTCACTCATGGTCTACCGCAAGGGTTGTAATTGGCCAAATTTCGAGGTTGATACCATTTTTTTTTTTAATTAATTAGTATTTATTTTAATAGGCATGACTGTACTTTGGTTGAGAAAATTAGAAATATATATTCATTAGAGGACAACAAATAAAACGAAAACAAGAAGGAATCAGTTTCTTGTACAGGGATTTGTTTATATGATTTTGCTATTTTTTTACTGCCATAAGATAATAATGCTCATAGGGTTTCATAACTACTCTTTAGATTCGAAATCTCAAAAATAGCTAAATACATTTAAATCAGCCTATCTTTTTTTAATAAATAAAAAAATACTAAATAATACGCTAAAGTAATGAAAACGTAAAGTAATGAAGTAATGAAAACCGACAGACTAAAATGTTTGACAACGAACAACAGTTGTTACGTGGTTCACAAATATATTAAACTTGTTGCTTATAATATTTTTTTTTTTATAAGAATGAACTAATAAACGAGCATGCAGTCCACCTGATGGCAAGTGGTTACTGCCGCCAATGGACACCTGTAAGAAACTTCATAAAGAACAGGGCTTCTATGTGAAGTCAATCACAGATACGTTGCTACTCCGGAGGATTAAGATGGTTGCCTCATATAAAAGTGAGCCGGCAACCACACCCTTCTACCTCACGCATGAACTGCTTCACGCTAGAAATAGGTGTGGCGGTGATACTTCCCCGGTCGAACCACATTGCTTGTACCACCTTGTAATTATAATGTGTGAGTACTGACCGGCCTGGTAGTGGTCCTCCACGACCACGACGCGTCCCCCGCAAGCTTTAGCATGCTTCACGACGGCCGCCTCGTCCAACGGCTTGATCGTGAACGGGTCCAGCACGCGAGCCTCCACGCCTGGAACACATTCATAATTAAACTAATTATAGCATTCCTCTAGAGTCAAAAGACTACTATATCATAGATTACATTACATTTTACTATATCCACTACATTTAAACGATGAAATAAGCATTCATAATTTTGTATGTTGTTCGGAAGAAAAAAATACAACTAAAACATGAGTATAGTTTGGCGGACAGCAATAAATTATTAAATCTTATTATATTTGTTTTAAGTATTCATTCATTCATTTAGATTTGTATCTGCGAGTGACCAGTGAGAGATCAGCTATAACTATTTCATAATAATAAACATTATCATATATATTATTATCATATTGTTACGATATAAACTATTTTTATATATTTATAGAAATTATGGATAATAAAGTGCTGCAGTCAAGGAAAAATATATAAATATCTATAGCTTTATATTCATTTCTATTTTGGTATATATTTCATGATGATAGTTCCTGTTTTCTTCTTTTCATTTTAAGTATATTCATTTCAAGCAATATTAAATTTTCTTTTCATTCATCGGATTTTTTATTTCAGTAATAAATTATTTAATTGACGCAATAATTATTTATGTGAAACTTATATAAGTATGTTAGCTATTTAATGTTTGTCTAATATTTAATGTCCGTCATTAATATTTTATAAAGTCGATTAGAAATGTTCATTAACGCGGCAAGAACTTACTTGATATTTGGTTATGTTCTCCAAATATTGTGTTTTTTCTTATTTACAGGTTAAGGACGGAGCAATTTTTGTAAGTTTTTGCCATAATACATTGAGTTGTTCAATTTGAATTATTTAATTAATTTAAATAGATTGTTTTCTAATAGCGGTCCATCTGACCGCTAGTAGTTACTGCTTCCGGTCTTAACCTGTTAAAAAGTACCTTCGTGAATACTATTTAAGTAAAGTACTTATATATGGTTGATTCAAAAACATACAACGCCTCGCAAATTACCTTCAGCGGCTAGCTTGTCGGCCGCGGCGAGGGCCTCGTGCAGCGTGACGCCCGCCCCCAGCAGCAGCACGCGGTCCGCGCCGGACTCCCGCACTATCTTGCATTGCCCCACCTACACGCACACATTCATTGCTGTTTAATGTATTATTTTAATTTGATCATTTATTATCGGTTATATTTTTTAATTCCAATATTCATTATAATAAATATGTAAAATATTGTCTTAAAATAAATTAATACTGATGCTTTTTTTAAATCATTATAGGTACGTTATTTAATTTTAAACATCACTTGCAAGACATAATTTGTATAAGAATGTATAATTGTATACGTATGTAAAAATGTGTTTCTATAAATAAAGAAACAGATCAATAAATATATATAATGTAGTCAACTTACTATTTAATACAATTACATACATATTTATATAATAATTTGGTTAATATTAGTATATACATTAAGTTGTTAAAATAAAATAAAAAAATTAATTGTTAAGTTGTTCTAACAATAATATTTAAATAGCATTTAAGCTCGTTCAAAAGAATGTGGATTTTTTACAGTTCACAGGTTCACGTTGCTCTTCAAAGTGGTTTTAAGAACTCATCGTTATCGTACAGGTCGATATCTGAAGTCCAAGTTTAAATTGGAGTGAAAGCCCACCTTGAATACTTCGTTATTATCGTAGAGGACGGCGGTGTTGGGGCGCGACGTGCGGATGTAGGTGAGGCCGCGCGTGTTGGCCGCCAGCTCCACCGCGCGCTCCGTCGACACCGCGTCGCTGGGGCACGGTACGAATTATACATGAACACTTTCTACACTCATATCCCCCAGTAGGATTTTCTCCTGTGTCGTGGGTGCCATGGACACACAAACACGAATACACAAACGCCCAAACCCAGAACAGAAATCTTAACTCATCATTCACATTTCTGTCTGGTCGGGGATCGAACCCGCGACCCACTGCGTCAGACCGGTATGGTGACCGCTCTGCCACGCGGGTCGTCAAGCTGATACGGGTAGATACTGATTACATATGACCTGCATTATTGGCTTTTATCTGTACATTTCGCTGCTTAGCATAAATAATAACTCCAAAACGCTAATTTTCAAGAAAGCCAGTTATTTTTTTTTAATGAATAAAGTTAAAATATAAATAAAAAGGCCATTAACCTCACAAAAGGGCATTTAATCTCTCAAACTTCCCATTTCTGAAAATGTTATAATAAAAATATATAGTGATGTTATTCTTGCAAGGTTGCGATTCGTGTGTTTACGAATCATATGACAGCACTTTACACCATTTAAACCTAAGCTGGTAAATGACAATGCATGATTGGCTCATGACATCATTTTTACGTATGATAATGGCAAACAACATTTAATACAAAACTAATATTTTGTCAGCACCTCTACATAACAAATGGGTTGTTTAAGAAGAGAATATAGATAAAATAACTTTACTAAAATGTTCAAGCCATTGGCAAAAATCAGAGTTTAATGGAAAGGTTAAAGGTGCGATTTTTACCCATGGTAATTAATATTGTGACATATTATATCGTTTTTACTAGTAGAACAGATATGTAAAAAATAAGTAGATTAATCAAAACTAGCGTTTCTGGAATAATGTATAGGACGCGTGTACATTATAATCTATACTCACTATACTAATATTATAAAGCAGTAGAGTTTGTTTAAGTGAACACGCCTATCTCAGGAACTACTGGTTCCAATTGAAAAATTATTTTTGTGTTGAATAGTAAATTTAAAATGGAAGGCTTTAGACTATATAGCATCACGCTATGATTGTTTGTTTTTATTAGATTGTTCTCTAATAAACGCGGGTGAAACTGCGTGACACAGCTAGCACTAGATACAGCTTCCGTGAAGTACTCACGAGGGGTAGAAGACGGTGGCGGTGGGCACGGCCCTGAACAGCGCGAGGTCCTCCAGCCCCATCTGCGAGGGCCCGTCCTCGCCGATGGACACGCCGCAGTGGGACCCCACCAGGTTCACGTTGCTCTGGCTGATGGCCCCCATGCGGATCTACGCCACACATCCACGGTTACGTTATCATATACAATGAATTTACAGAACCACAGTCACATTTAAACATGCATTGAATTGATTCAATGGTAAAATTGTATTATTTTATTTTTTTCTATGGTGTATTACACTTTGATCACCCATGTGATATCCACCTAGGTGATCAAAGACGACACATTGGTGTCTTTTGATCACCTGAGATGATTATGTCTCAGGTGTGTATCACCTGAGAGGTCCTTTGATAGGACACCGATGAGTCGTCTTTGATCACCTGGGTGATTAAAGTGGAATACACCTTTTTTATAGCAATAAAGTAGCAAACTTCAAGAAGACTAAGATGACCACTTCATATGAAAGTGACCCAGCTTCTATAATCTTCTACCGAAAAGCGAGAACTGTGTCTTGCTAGAAAGAGGTGTGACAGTGATATCTGCTCAGTAAAATCATACATTTGCAAAATATAATTTATGTCGAGGGAACTCGGAACCCATTGTTTATCAGACCGATATGGTGACTGTCCCGCTACACGGGTCGTCCTATTATAATTACAAATGAAGCATTGTGTCGGTACCTGGTCGAAGGTCCTGGTGAAGAAGGCGGCGAAGGTGGAGGCGAAGGCCACGGCGCGGTCCCGGCAGGCGGCCCCGATGGCCACGCCCACCAGGTTCTGCTCCGCGATGAAGCATTCCACGTATCTGTACCGGATTACATAAACTTGCTTTTGTATAATTTAAAAACCTTAACCCAAGTTAAAATTTAAGATATAATTTTAACTTTATTAAATTATTTTAGGATTGAAAACTTGGTGCTTTATTTATGCACTGTGATTAATATTCTGTGTCTCCTGTATATGTCCTGTCATTTTTGTATTATGTTATTATTCATGCTAAGCAGCGATGTTTTCAAATGCAATTCTAAAAAATATAGAAATATGTAATTATTCCTGCTTAAAAAATGTGTGGATTAATGTGTGTACAAAAAAGTACGCGATGCGTTACCTTTCAGGGTAGGCGTTGCGTAGCTTGTCGCTGAAGGTAGAGTTCTTGGTGTCACCGTCGAGCGCGATCACTCTGCAACATAGTGTTTGTAATAAATAATCGTAGACAAACTTTATGGTGGTACAGTTCCTACGCCTATATTTGTCGAACAACAGTTTAAAGCGCTGGTACTTTCTAATTTGAAGTTTTTAAAGGAGAGATATGTATAAAAGAGGCATTCAAACTAAGTACTCAGGGGCAACAACGCATTGGTGGCTCACTTCAAAATTAATTCTATCTGTTGACTCTAGGTGCTTATCGACAACAGTGGCAATTTAGCATCAGGCCACTGTACTGCATGCTGATATGCTACTACCATTTCATGTAAATAAAGACAAAATATAATGAAGCCTGAGGAATATCGCAAGTAGCTATACATTTGTTACGAATAACACATTGTTTGAATGCTACTGCCCACATCGACCGACGGCGGTCGCGTGAGTACGACAAACACGATTATATAGCACTCGTCCATATGAAATGTATAATATAATATACATTTTGTTACAATTGAAAAGTGCATACAGAGACATATTACAAAAAGTAATAAGCAATTTATGCAAATATTAATCAAAAAAATATAATAAGTTTAATGATTTAACTGATTACGATCGTGTCAATCAGATATTAAAATAATATACACCTAATGTGATCTATTAATAAATACAATTATTGTAAAAGATAATTTAGATGATTGATTTTTAATAAAATAAAAATACCAGTGTAGGCCATTTTAGGTGATTATTAAAACAACGATCACATCGAACACGTCGTTAAATCGGTCGTGCACGGCCACAACGGTGAGCGTTTCCAGCCTACCTCATGTTGGTGTCGGCGATCTTCTTGAGGCCGACGCCGTACGCCAGGCGCGTGGGCACGGGCTCGCCGCGCCGGTAGGCGGGCGGCGCCGACAGCGTGACGTCCGCGAGGTGCACGGCGGGCGCCGCGCGCGCCGGCGGCCGCGGCTTCAGGCTCACCGTGTTGTTCTTGATTTGTGTTTGCAGGTGCTGCGGGTGGAATTGTATTGGTAATTGTGTAATATAGTTGTTAAACATGTTTTCACTGTGATATATATTAGTATATAATCGCAGAACACTTTTTTATACTATTGATATAGCCAACATGCTGTCCACCTGATGATGAGTGGTCACTGCCGCTTGTAGATGACCTTATGATGGACCACAAGCAATAGGAAGTAGTAATAAGTTAGAACGATATATTATAGACTAATAGAAGTCGCAGGCGTTGTAACAGGGCTGTTTAATGATATTTAATAAACAAAGATATTATAAATATTCAATTGATTAAATGTTTTACTCAAAAATAAATGCTATAAATACTAGCACTATAATTTAATCCAAATTAATCTTTTATAACCATAAAAATATATAATAAACACTGACTGACTATTCTATATAGTACATAATTATATGATGTACCAATAGACATTCAATTTACACCACATTCAAAACAGTCCTACAATATAGCATGAATTATACAATGTACGAATGCTACTGCCCACATCGACCGACAGCAGTCACGTGAGTACGACAAACAAGTTCATATAGCACTTATCCGTACGAAATGTACAATTATATACAATTCGGTACAATAGAAAAGTGCATTAGAACATACGCTCCACAGAGATATGCAACTGTTCAACTGTTATCTCTTCATGATTCGTGCGGACACATTTAACTTTCTAGTTCAAGTAATCTATTCTAAGGTAGAACCCATCGTGGTTCGAATACCTCGGGAGGAAGCTCATTCCATACTGAAGCATTGCTACTGGTATAGTAGCGACGTAGACCTTATAACAAGAGTGTTAGTTGCTGCTGCATTTTAGTTTCAAGAAAGGTTCAGAGGCGACTGTAGCCACTTACCATCAAATAGACTGCAGGATCGTTTACCACTTAAATAAATCAAAAACATTTTTTATATCAAATTCAAGTAGCAACGAGAATGCAGTCCACCTGATTGTATGTGGTTACTGCTGCCTATGGACATCTGTAAGCAACTTCATGTAGAACAAGCGTTCTATCCGAAGTCGAGCACGGATGCCTCGCTACTTGCCACGGCTAAGATGGATTATACATAAGTGATCTACTCCTTACCTTAATAATCTTCACGCCCTCGGCCCCCAGGGCTTTTCCGTGCCAGTTGTCCTTATCCTCGATGCCGGGGAAGCCCTTGCCCTTAAAAGTCTTGGCTACTACAGCGGTAGGCCTGCCCGCGGTCGTGGAGGCCTCGTCGAAAGCCTTCACCAACTCCGTCACATCGTGGCCATCCACTACTAGCGTGTGTAGCCCGAAGGCCTTCAGACGCGCTTCGTACACGTTCATCTGATAAAAAATATATATAGTATAGTTATAGTTATACTATGAAATATGTATCCCAATACTTTAAATCTATTTCTGTTATCTTTAAGTTTTAACATGTATTTCTGTTGGTGGTTCAATTTGAAATAAATAAATAAATCAGTCAAAATAAACGATAAAATAAAAGAGCAGAAGATATTTTTTGGTTTGTTGTGCAATCCCTAAATTTACCATTTTAATTCCATATGCCACTTATAGAGGATAGGTTCACATTAGTATTATAAAGGTGATATGTTATGAGGATGGATAGATTTTGTTACTTTTCAAGCAACTACTGATCGGCTTTAGATGATTTAGGCAGACTGATAATTAAAGGATTAAGAAATAGGGCACCTTTGTCATGTTAGCCACCTTAATATAATGGCACACTAACTCCCCAAATTATGAACATAATTTCAATTTAATTTTCATATTTAAAAAAAAATATTCATTTTTCTTCTTATTCAAATATTTTAATGGTGGTTTGGAGCCCTCTGTACCCTCAAGGCCCTGGGCTGCAGTCCAAAGAGACCTTAGATCTGCCCCTGGTACCATTTCATACAAAAACATCACAGCCATAAACTAGAAATATACTTTGAAAATAGGGCATATATAGTACATAAATAGTAAATTATCTTAACTGTAACCAAGAAATCTACAGTTCAAAAGGTCTCGGTCGGCACTTTATCTGTCCTATCAAAGTCGATTGCACAATTATCTATGAGTACTATATATTTAGATATTTTAATAAATAGTACTTCAATTATAATACATAACGAATAATACTTATTCTGTTAAAACAATTGCCGTCGTTGTCAATTGGTGGATTAAATATATTATTTTCATGAATATTTAAGAGTACCTGGTGCTGCAGCGAGGTGGGCTCAGATTGTCCAAGTCGGTTGACGTCGAAGATGACCACCAAGTTGTCCAGCTTGTAGTGGCTCGCAAAGTGCAGAGACTCCCACACGCTGCCCTCTGCTGCCTCTCCATCACCAATGAGGCAGTATACTCTGGTGAAACATAACACTTTTATTTATGTATATTATGTTATGTAATATTAAAGGAAGTTTTAAAATACTCGTTGGAGTCCGTGATTTTATAGTATGGCTTGAGGAAATTGTACTCTTATCAAAAAATCCTTCTATGTCAAGTGCGTAATGCGAATATTGTTTCTTAGTTTGAAAATTTTTCACAAAGTTTTATTTAAACATGCATTAATTTAAAGAGTTCGTTCAATCAGTGTCCCTAGACATCCCAATAGACGAGTAACATAACTTTTATAACAAGTAAACTCATTTTTGTCTACTCGCACTCTAGTCCATGTACATAGATGCGCCCATAGAGAAATTATCTCGGAGTAAAAAATATTACGAAATAATTAATAGGTATCATATTTTATGGCTTCACATCCATAAACCGATAGTAATTTAATATTGTTATTGTAACGTAACGTTCCAGCGTAACCGTTTTCGTGTCAAAAGTTGTGACAAAATCGCTATTTTCCGGTAGCACGTCTGAAGAAGTTTCACTTCAAAAACAAATTAGATACTGTGACAATTCTCTTACCTATAAGGCGCCTGGTCGAAGTACTTGCCAACATAGGCCATGCCGGCGGCTACGGCCAGACCTTGCCCCAGAGAGCCGGTACCCACGTCTACAAAGTTCAGTCTTGGTGTGGGATGGCCCTCAAGATCAGAGTCCAGCTTGCGGAGATTCTGAAGCTCTTCTACAGGGAATAGACCAGCCTCAGCCCACGCCGCGTATAGGATAGGTGCTGCGTGGCCCTGGAAAACAGAAATAAAAGTTTATTTTTCATTATTCTTTAATTTTTTTACTTACCTACCTTATTGTGAATGGTCACCGTCATAGGTTACCTGTAATCAACCCCAAAATGTATTTAAGTCATACCTGAGGTTGGCCACTGATAGGTTGCTACCCTTTAAGATCAAATTGGAATGCCTCTGATTAATGTCTCTAACGAAAACCTTTAAACTAATACTAAGTGACCATCAGTTGTACATGCTCTTTGCTTATTCTACATATTTTTTGTTTTTATCTCATTGAAATAGTAAACTAGCACAAAGTCCACTAGTAAGTGGTGACTCCAGCCCATGGACACCTGTAAGCAACTTCATATAGAACAGCGATGGTATCTGAAGTTGATCAAAGATATGTTACTACTCTTGAGGATTAATATGGTCGACTCATAAGCGAGTCCTCTCATATATATTGAAAAATAAAAATTCTTAGTACAGTCGTGTTATATACTGTGTACATCTCAATGATTGATAAGATAATGCACCTTGGACAAGATAAAGCGGTCGGCGGAGGGGTCCCGGGGCGCGGCGATCTCGTAGCGCATGGTGTGGAAGAACAGCACCGACATGATCTCTGCCATGGACGCGCATGATGTTGGGTGGCTGGAAACAATATTTATTTAGTCTCTTATTAAACGACATCCCAAAGGCAAGAGTGACTATGTTTCTATATACTTGGAAAATAATTTGCATGATTCTCGGAAAACCAAGACAATCTCTTATCTTGAATAACTTGATTGTTTCGACCGATTGGAAGTATCTAATGGCGGTTTTTTCCATGGTGATTTTATAGCCAATAATAGCATATAATATGACACTATCACATGTAATATATAATAAAGTACATAAAATTGTTATGTGGAAGGCAGACATAGTAAGATTAGGTGACATTGTATAAATAGTATAAATACTAACAAATGGTAACAAAGTATTTGTGACAGAATTATAAATAAATAAAGGCAATGTCCATGTTTGCTACTTAATACATTATATAAAGCTTGTGACTATGCATAAGAAGTCACACTTCTAGAAGAAGTTGGACTTGTTATAACTTGAACTTCTGAAGTTATATTTAACTTCAAACTTTGCTTATAATTAGTAGTAATTAAGTAGAGAAATAGACAGCAAAAAAGCATAATTGTTTTGTTCAATACATGAGTAGTTATACTAATTCAAAACAATTTATTTTAATGAGTTAATTATTTCGAGAGAAATAATAAGGAAACCTAATTTCAATCCTTAAGCCACCACAACATACGTACGAGATATTATGTAATGAGTTAAGTAAACTATTATTTTCCTGTTTGGATGCTACTGGACATGCCATCAATATGATATTGGCATGAGTACGACATACAAGATGCTGTAGCACATTGACTGAACACTATCTAAGTGAAGATTTAGTGTTTGAAAAGTCTATGTGCATATTAAACTAACACTGAAACTAGTCTAAAGGGCCTGATGCATTTGTATATCATCATACTAAACTCCTTACTCTGCCGCTGCTGGGCTGTTCCTTTCAGAATATATTAAGGCCCTAGTCCACCTCATTACCAACGATGAAATTGGTAGATTTTACACATTTTCAAGACGTTTCCTTTAACTTTTAATATCTCAGTAGTTACAATGATAATTAATGATTGCACGCCTGGGATGCAAACCTTAGACCTTAAGTTCACGAGACCAAATTTTCAAACATGAGGCGTCATCACTGTTGCTCTGTTATAATCACTGTGGTAAAGTCTGGAGTAAGTACCTCAAAGTACTTATTTTAATACACACCGCATACACACAATATTGATATCACTCTGGTTTTTATTTTTCTCATTAATATGTATCAAGTTTATGTATTACTAGCTGAACCCGCGGTTTCACCCGCGTTTAAAAAAAAAGTAATGTGACATACATATAACCGAACGTTTTTCG
>DWNE01001090.1:0-23641 GCA_018249875.1 Cecropterus toxeus | reverse complement strand
ATGTCCATGGGCGGCAGTAATCACTTACCATTAGGTTGGCTGCTTGCTCGTTTGCTACTTCATATTTATAAAAAAAAGAGCGGCTCTCATGAGTAACATAACACTTTTTAGGTGGTAGAGCCAGTGTAGTTCGACGGGGGAGGTACCACCGCCACAACTATTTCTAGCGTAAAGGAGTTATTGCGTTTCGGTAGAATATGAGGCGACTATCTTAGTTCAATTCCAGGTAGAACACCTATTCTATTTGAAGTTGCTAACAGACGTCTATAGTTAGCAGTAACCACTTACAATTAGATCGGTTATATGCTCACTCCATTTATACTTTAATTGACAAATATGTAGACATTGATTACAATTTGACTTCTACGAATGCATCGCGCGTTGTATTCAACTATGCAACACGTCAGAAAACCTACAACGTTAAGAGTTAAGACAAAGTCGATTATTGCATTACATTATGCTATAAACAAGTACACACACGGTTGCACACCGCCATTGGGTGCGTGAATATTAATTGAATTGTACTTTCAGGGATATAAACTAACAAAGTAATATATATATGGATGGAAAATTAATAATCGGAAATGGAAAATCTGTAAGTCCTGCCGCGACGACGTGTGATATTTTCTAAAAGAAGGGAGATAGTAGGCACAAAACTTTAATTACTTTATGGTCGCTAAAAACTTTTAACGATTTAGTTTTACCCAAATGCGTTAGAAGGCAGGTAATGGTAATGTTTTCCGTATGTGTGCATGAATGTTCATTTCTTTGGCACGCGATACTGCCCAATCGGCTTGAAGGATTGTGACATACTTAATTATTTTCACAAAGCTCTTACAAAGCGTTAAATTAAATATATAATTATAAAAAAAAAACGTTATGCAGTCGAAATTTTTGTTTTAATATTTTTAACAATATTACGCCTTTAATAATGTATGATCCGTCTATAAAATTAACTAGGATTGAACAAACATGTTCTAAGTGGATCATTTTGATTACACGTCCCTAAAATAGAAAGTCTTAATTATATATTAGTGAAAATAAATAAAGACTTTATAAATCTACAATCTATTCATAAATAGGCAAAGCCGAGTCATTTCGGTATCCCTTAATTTCCCATTGGTTGGTACTTTTTCGTTTTAACTTTTTGTTGTCTTTGTATATTAGGTACTATCGATAAATTTTGTAAATATGAGATTATGGCTGAATTTTGGGAAAACAGTAATTGAAATAAAATACTTTTTACTCATTAGTCAATTTGTTTAGTGAGTCTATACCTGAATTGAGGGCAAGGTAGGAAGTAATTATGGTTACGTAGCCACTGAAACGTAAAGATACATGCAGCGTTCAAGATTTGATGCGGTTACAAAACCTTGGAGAATCAAGGTAGGCGCTCTTTAAGTAGATCTGAAAAGGCGGGTTGATATTTTTATTACATATCAAAGTTTTTGAAAGAAAAATGATGCTTATTGATGTAAATAACCTTAACTTAGCATTCCCTCAAAACCTTTTTTGGGAATTGTTTATGTTATGTTAGGATTTCCTAAACAAATTTAATTAGTAGTAAAAACATATAGTTTATTCAAATCTTAAAATAGAAATAAACGTACCGGTGATTAATGTTATGAGAATATTTAAAAAAAATACAAGGTTCTAACATTTAACGTTCCTTCCATTATTTATTCTACTAAATGTATCCTTTGAATTGAGTGTATGAAATGTTTTATATGCTTATGAAGCATATGTTTTTTCCCCTCTTTAAGAACTTCAAAGCCTTCAAGCTTTATAAATTGAAAGGTTATAAACTCATAGTTTATTTAAGATTTATTGAGTGGCAATAACGGTTTCCTTGAATAGTCTAATTTTAGCGTAGATTTATTTGCCTTTAAATATCATTGATACCAAAAAGTTGTGGAATCGTGTAAACTAGCTATTAAAGTAACCGGCTACTGACTTTTTCGGGGTCTAAAGTTCATATTTACCTAGTTCTTGTCCTTGGCCGACGAAACTGGAGCATTTCGCAAAGATTCTATGACTATCACACCGTAACACACCGAGATTCTTGGTTTTGAGTTAGGGTGAATTCATTACCTTCTTCCAAAGTGTTATTACGTTTTTTGATAATGCGTACTTAAAACGTGAATTAAATGGTTTTAGGGTTTGGTTTTTAAAGGAAATTTGATACATATTTTTTAAATTCCAATTTCGTTGACAAAAATTACCGGGTACTTTTAAATGTATGAGTTATTTAGAAAATAAAAAACGTCGCGCATAACTCAGTTATTATAATTAAATAAAAAAACTGATAATAGTTATTCAAAATACCATAATAATAAAATAATAATATTAATACTTAATACACCAATATGAACATGCATCAATTTACAAAACGTAATATTTGTACAATTCGATGAATTTGGTTAATGCGGTCTGCCGTCCACGCGTGCGTGCAGTATTGAGGTTTCCATAATTTTTGTTAAAATAAAATAAACGGAATTCGAAACAAAATGGAGTATGGAATTCGAGCGGATATAAACAAGAGAGTCGTAATTTAATTATATTTAACAAATAAATTCGATAAAATTTATATTATTAACGCCGGAAATGTTTATTTTGTATTGACATTATTAAAATTTTTGTTTCAATCTGAAAATTAATTATTAATTATGGTTTAAATGATTACGTAGTTTAGCATTACTGTCATGGTCCGAAATTACACTGGGTGGAATTACGATAGGTGACCGCCAATAAACCAAGTATTGTTGAAGGAATTATAACCGGCTTAGTCAAATGTGACATATATTAATAATCCGTATCTTTTTCTATTAATTCTATTAATCACGTTAGATTAGCGCAGAATGCCTCCTTCACAGGCAGTCTCGCGATCAGCATTGAGACCCAAGTGTCAGTTCACATTAGGTCGGACCGTCAGTTCTTATCGGGACAATGTTGGATGCATATTTGTAAATCGACGCAAAAGCAGAAATGTTGTACTCCGTAACTGTACCGTAATTTTTGCATAGTTCAGGTATCAGAAAAAACTGCGAATAATGGTTTGTCCTATGACTGTATGTATACCCATAGGACAAATAGAAAATTTTGTCCAGCTTGAAAATGATCACAATTTTTTTAGGGAACACTTTACCATCGCAAAACTCAGTTGCGAAGCTATGTTTTATATACTCCATTTTACTATGTTTACTATGTTTCTCTATTTGCGTGCACCCAAGGTTTTCCTGGAAAGAAATCGCATACATGTTTGAAAATAATGGTTTAGTTTACATCCGAAAGCCGTTCCGGAACATTGCTTCTGTTACATGTTTTTAAAGTTTTTAGTTTATTGTTGTATTGGCCTTTTTGGGTCAGATAAATTGTTAGACATAAAGTATGTAGATAACTTTTGTTTGAATGCTGGGATTTTTCAGATGTTGCTATTTTTGCATAGCATTAGATGGTTATGGTGGTACTCCCTTCTTAATTTACCCGCCACCATTAATAGCTTTATTTACCATAAAAGTTGTACAGTAGACACATAACATTGTTCAATACATTAGAAATATCTATAGAGTCACATATTTGTTCCTGGTATCCACTTTAAGATTGAACTTGTGTTATGGATATCAGTATACCTTATTTCTTGAAACACTAATGTAGTTGCATTGCATCGGATCGGTCTGTATGTACAAATCTAAATATACCTAATTATTTAAAGTAGCATGCAGATAATTAAGAAAAGTACGAATTAAAACAACATAAAAAAACTTATGAATTAAATCTAGAACTTTATAAGTAAATTCTTAATTTAACAAAATAGCCGTCACAAGACGCCTGACGGATTACGCCTACGAAGAGTCCCAAGCACTAAGCACTAAGCTACCCGCTTAGTTTTGTTGGATACTTAATAGTTCCAAAAATTTATAACAGATGGCGCTAAAATAAATAAAGCCAAGCATCGCAACGTCAGCAACCATACCTGCGTCTATACATGTTTCACATCAATGAATAGCATTTGAGTTTAAAAAGCAATGCAATTGCTGACGTTATCCTTCCATATGGATTAACTCCCACGTGCAATATATCATTTTACTAAGTGTGGAATACACATGGTAGACAGACTAAATTGTATCCTTATTACTGGTATTCAGCATCCAGGAATGTAGCATTAATTGACTTGACAATGAAACTGAATAGCTAACGTCTAGACGTGTATGTCATATTAATAAACACTAATATTAAGGCTATGTGTTATAAAAAAAGAATTTTGAAAATTAGTCCAGAAACGGTGGAGAAATCAGTGAACATACATAAAAAAATACATACAGTCGAACGTATAACCACCTCCTTTTCGAAGTCGGTTAAAAAATAATTACGCGTGCGCAGCAACGTTACGTATAAGTTTAAATAATATGGCTTTGATATATTATTGAGAATTATTTTTTTTAGAACTTATTGTGTATCTACAAAGTATCAAATTTTGTAGATTGAATATTGGTACACCGATACCATCGGTATATTAGTACACTAGACTAGTCCCGCGGATCCGTCCGCTTCAGTCATTTACCACGGTATTGAGCATCCCATATGTTAATCCAGCTTATTAAACTATTGGTACGCCAAATTTCATCAAATCCGACCAGTGGATTTTGCGTGAAAGAATAACAAACAAGTTTATAATACTAGTACGATTAGTACTAGCTGTGCTATAAATTTTGTGTCTGGTATAGTATCACTCCATCACTTTCATGACGTGTAAGGCAATAACTAAAAGAAAAGCAGACAGACAACAAGATCTTCCTGTGTAACGCCCACTGCGGCCTCCACCACGCATGCCAGATGCAGTGGCTATAGGCTAAAACTGCTAATCAGATAAGCATAAACATTGCCCAGAATAGGACCTCAAAAGGCTTAGGTATAGATGGATGGAATGGTATAGCTATGGTTCCTGGCCAAATTAATAACTGCAAAACCCTTACGGATTAAGTAGACATTTTATTATAAATAATACCCTAAACCAATTTGTTGTAAACTATCTATTAAGTTTTGTTTAACGAAGAAGCTAAATTAATATTCCATTCACCAAACTCCGCCACTTTCGGCAAAACCCTAATAAAATTAGATCACCAATCGCAGCCGGGCGCTAATTCCGGTAAGTGCCGGCTAAAACCGGTTCAGGCCGAAACTGCCGCAAGGCGGTCCAAACCAGATTCCGTAGTGTTGGGATCGCCTAATATTCGCAAATCAGCAGCTTTACGCCGGCTTAACCTAATTTATCATAGACTTGGGGTCGCTTTTCGAGTGCTTTAATTAAATTTTGATATAGGAAACGTTAGAAGATGATTCAATTCAGGAAATTTTAATCAAATACGTTGTACATATGAAAGACATAATAGCTACTATATATTTCAATGTCTTTGATTAAATTACCATGTATTACCATGTATCAATATTTGGGTACATAATATAATCTCCGGGCAGAAAAAAAACACATCTTTATACTACAGCCCTAAGGACAGATACATTGTCGTAACTTTACTGTAATCTTTAATACATTCATAAACTAAATTTAAAACTCGAATAGGAGCCTCTCTTTTCTTCAGAATTTTTTAAGGATAAACCAAAGCAAAAATTTTGGCTTAGAACTCATTTTATATCGGCTGTTGCACGCGACAGACATGTGCAAACGATATTACAAAATAATACAAACATTTACTTCCTATTTAATCTCTAAAGGGGTAGATATCAAATAGGTAACTATCGAGGTACATTACAAATGTCAGTCTTATTGTAAAAATCGCCAATCAATCAGTTTAGTTATAGTACTTTAGAATCTGCAATGGTTAGTCAGAAGTATGTATTCTTTCGTTATTATACACATACCTATGTATAGTATTGAATAATGTACTTCCCGGTACAATAAATTAAATCCTTATACCTTATTTCATCGGTACGTTTTCGGACACTTTATCCAGTTAATAAACGACCCGTTACAACCAGCCCAAGCCATTAAACTTTTCGCACGTAACAAATGAGTTTCGCTTCTGAGCGCGTTGATAAAAAATCACTTCCCATTCGAAAAAGCCGAATTTTATTCCAAAACCATTAATTCCTAAATTGGCCCGTAAACTGTGGAATAATACTAATACTTATATAAGATGGCTGTGTCATATGAAAAGACAGACATGAGGAATCTACAATGGTTCCGATATTTGTCATTTGGCTACGGAACCCTAATATGCTATGATTTGACAGATATTAGGATATTCTTAAATTCACTATTTTTGAACGTATAATAGCTTATTTAGTTAACAGTTTTTGGGTTCTTAAATCCTACACAAATCAAGAGAAACATCCCTCAAAGGTAAATGCCTCATTTTTAGGGTTCCGTGCCCGAAGTGTAAAAACAGAACCCTGTTACTAACACTCCGCTGTCCGTCTGACTGTTACCAGGCATCTCATAAATCGCTAGACAGTTGCAATTTTCACAGATAATGTATTTCTGTTGCCGCTATATAAATATGCAATAGACAAATATACTATATACAAATACTAAAAAAAGAATAAAACAAATATTTTTAACGTAATAAAACGTGACTTTTCGCTGATTTATGTAGATAATGGTACGGAATCCTTCGTGAGCGAGTCGAACTCGCACTTGGGCGATTTTCATTGACGATAATTATCTCGAATAAATATAAATCGAACCGCGAAAACCGTTGACAACAGCCAAAATAACAATAATAATTTAACAATGCCTAATATTCCGCCGTATTCCCCGGGTTTATAAAAACAAAACAGCATTTCTCGTATTCCGAACCCGCTGTTATCTGAATCTGTGTTATTTCAAGCCGGTTCGCTCGTATAAATATTTTTCCAGCCTGCCCTTTCATCTTCTAATGAAAATATTTTGTTTAAATATGATAGTTATTATCAGCATTTTATTTAATTCGAAAGAGCTGTTTTATTCTTTAGATTTCCCTATCTAGTATGTAATAGTTAATAGTAATTACACGTAATTACATTTGATAAATATTTAATTTATAAAAATGGGGGGTGTGAGTCTTTGGAGAAAAAACCTGTGTATTTTTTTAAAAATTTGCCACCGCCACACTTACTTCTTACATAAAGCGTTTCGGTGGAAGGGTGCGGCTGCCGGCTCACTTATATATGAGACGACCATCTTCTAGTCCTAGGGGGCAGCAACGCTTTTGTGATAGAAACCCTGTTCTAAATAAAGTGCTTACAGATATCCATGGGCGGCAGTAACCACTTACCATCAGGTGGACTACATACTAGTTTGCTACGTCAGTTTGATAAAAAACATATAATATATATCTTTACCTAGTACCGGATAGAAAAAAGTATGGACAAAAAAAACAATACAAACAAGTCGACAAAATATGATACGTTTGATGACAGTGACAAACATCATGATATATTTTATTTAACAAATAAATAACGATTGAAAACTTAACAACAACTGAAAATTGTGCTTAAAAATTTACGAGAGCTTTAATTTACGAGAGCTTTAATTTACTTTGATAAGCTTGTTAAAAATGCGGCTTCGTTTAACGCACTTGTCAAACAAACTACGCGTTTAATATGTTTGTCAGAAAACGAGATTAACGGCCAATTCCGCATTTGAGTGTTTACGCGACTGTTTGTCAAACTTTAGTGTTTTGGCACCATAGAGTGTTTGAAGGGCAACGTGATTGTCAGATAAACTAGTTTAAACTAGTTTTAATAATTAATTCAACGGGAGTTTGACAAGGTTCGTTTGAACCGAATTGACTTAGTTAGTCAAATAAACAAATAGATTTTGAGAATCAATCCTGCACAGCCTGTTCTCAGAATGAGACGGTTTTAAACCATATATCACAGGGTAGTGCGAAAACCTTCGAAAACTTTTTTCGAGAAACCTCAGGAGTTTAGGTTATCATATAATATTTTCCTTCAGAATAAAGCAGCGATAATAAATTTAGAATACACACATTATTTAAGAAACATCAGTGTTGTTTCAAGCCTAGGATTTTGAAGCTCGGACCATCGGAAGAAGAAATAGGAGGGCGAGTTTCAAGACTATCACTGAGGAATTTGAGAATAATTTTAAATTATTTTTTATCTTAACTTACGTCTTACTCATTTATAAATGCGAAAGCTTGTGAGGATGCATGAGAGTTTGTTGCTCTTTCAAAAATACTAGTAACATTTCGCCTAGTCAGTACATATGAAAGGCCTTCAAAGTTTAGGACTGCAGCTACCTAAAGCCATGAATTCGCAATTAAGTGTGTTAGTTAGCCCAAACTTTAACGAGTGCAATCAATACTGCGTAGGAAAGTTACAGATTGGCCATAAATATTTGAACAATACCCTGTTACGGTATGTAAACATTTAACAGAGTTAGATTATTTGAGAGCACAAACTTTGAGATCTCTGGGTATGTTATAGTCAAGATTCTCAAAGTTGTATTGTAAGATCAATACTCAAAAACTTGGACTTGACTCAAAGGAAACTACACGGCAAGGATTTCCTTAAAAAATCCCAAAGAGATTTTAAGTCTATTCAGTCCAAACATGGCCACCACGGTGGAGTATTCCCAAGTCCCTCATTCTGAAATAAGACCCGTGCCCAGCAGTGGAACAATAAGAGGTTGACGACGACTACTGAAATGTACAAGAGTTATAAACGGTGACTTAAATATATTATTTCACCGCAAAAACTTCAATTTTAAAATTAAAAAAGATATACTTGGTTTTTTGTCAATTTTTTTGTGCACGTAGGTCGTAGATACTACTTTACACAATCTCGATTACTGAATCAACATTACTCTATCATTGCAAAATTTTGGCGAAAGGACCGAAATTTATATACTGAAATTTTATCTATATGAAAATATTCGGTGAACGCGTCAGAAATATTTATTGAAAAGACATTTACGACCGGCCTCCCGTCTGACCTTAACCTTAGCATCATGAATCTCCCGCCCCCCCGCATTCCTCCGAACCCACCATATTTTGTGGTTTCGACACCTGCCGTACTATAAACTACTATTATACTATACTCGTATAAGGTCAGTTCCATACGATGCTTCTAAAAAAATGTAGTAATAGACGCATGTATGTATGTGTGTCGATTTTTACCCGACTGCGTCAGAAGGAGGGGAATGTTTTTCGAGCGTATGTATGTTTGTTTGTATGTATGTCCATTTCTTTCTTCATTTCATTACAATCGTCTCAGTTTGCATAGTGACATAGGCTTTATAATTTAAAAAAATATTACACGGAAACACCACAAAAATATTAAACATGTGACCGATTTAATGAAACTACCTTGTATTCCGAAAGGTTAAAAAAACATTTATGGGTACTTATGATGAAGGTGTTTAAAAACAACATAATTTACTTTTACTACTTACTAATACATAACTAACTTTAATTAATATATCCAGCATCTTGGGATGTCCGCCAACCGACGCTAATTATGAATTGGTGTAAATGCCTAACATTGAGATGAATTTGGATAAAATATGATTTAATAGCGTAACGTACAATCAAATTAAAACATTCCAAACCAAAATACTTTTTATCACATTTTTACAGATTTATTTTAAATCCAATTATCCATTAGTTAGACTAAAGCCTTATTTCATCATTCCAGGGGACTTCATTAAACAGTCCATCATGTATAACCAAATATTTTTAGATAGCATAAATATTCAGTGAATTTCTGCGAACGGGTGAATAGGAAATTCGACATCAGAGACCAAATTAAGAGATCCCAATCAACATTATTTCATTCCGATTGAGCTTCGCAAAATTACTGTGTAAATATTTTAGCTGGGAGTTGTTGATTTTATTTTATGTATTAGTCATAGGATAATATTTACTTTTAATTATTTCTTTGCCGTAGCTTGGATGTGGTAGGGAGATATACTTATCCGAAGCTTTTCAACTTAGTTCTCAGAAGTAACCACGAAACTTTGACCAACCTCAGATAGGATTTTAACCCTGTCTGAAGTTGTTTCTAGGTCTCGATGGAAGGCGGTGGCCACTTACCATTAGCAACTGCATCCTCGTTTGCTTCCATTCTTGCAATAAAGTAAACCAAATGAGTTTTGCGTCAGCAGCCGTAATTTAATAGGACTATTGGTTATACAACTTACATTTTTTTTTCATAGAGACGCTTTCTACACTCATAGCCCCACACTAGGATTTTCTCCTGTGTCGTGGGTACCATGGACACACTAAAGTGAATACACACACACCCGGACCCAGAACAGATATCTAAACTCATCATTCAGATGCCTGTCTGACCGGGGATCAAACCCGGGACCCACTGCGCATTAGATATTTATTATTTTATTTAAATTATATTTTTGTCTACATGTTATGTTTTGTCCATAAAATACTACATGTTTTGTATGTGTACTATATGTGTACTATATTTTACAGCTTATTTTAAAAAATACTATATTGCGTTGACTAAATATTGGTAACCCTAGTTAAATCCGAAGTCAATCACAGAAGCGTTGCTATTCCCGATAATAAGGATGTTCGCCTCATTAAAAAATAAGCCGCCAACCACACTATGAACCAATTATGAACTTAAATACAAATAGTTACGAATTTGTTAAATAAGTATATAGTTTATAATTAAGACACCACTTGGTAACAATTTAATAAGTCTTCGTAGTAGAGACATGGTAGGGTTGCTACACCCACGTTTCTATTTTACCTAAGAATAAATATTCAAAGAAAATCTACTATAGCCGCGACATACTCGTATATGTCGATAAGTAATGTATTATCCTTTCTTTGGCCTTTGAGGACTACATACCAGACCTTTCTTTGTATCATAACAAATTGTATGAAATATTATACTTAACTAGTCGTGCCTGCGATTCCGCTCGCATTGACTATATTAGTTCGTATCGCTTATTATTCGACTACGTCAGAAGAAGGGTAATGTTTTTCGAGCGTATGTTTGTCTGTCTGTATGTATGTATATTTGTTTATATGTATGCCCATTTCATAGGCGATTGTGACGTATGACATATCATTAGAATCGTCTCAGTTTGTATAGTGACATAGTATAGTGACATGACTATATGATAGCGAAAAAAAACAGACTATAGTTAATAGAGATGCATTCTGCCGAAGTAGTTTTCTGAAAGGTCAATTTCTACCCCGTTTAAAGTGCACACATGTAGTTATAGGTATTACACTTCAGACAACACATAACCTGTACCAAATCTAGTTAGGGTATCATAAGCAAACAAACACGCTACAGCTGGAAATTAAAACAACTAATTATAATCCATTCGCAAACAAAACCCGAGTTCCAATTCTCCCGCAGCCCACACAGAAATTATTTAATGAAATTTGCATATAAATTGTTTCATAAGTCAATCGAAATTACAATGCGTCCCGTCTGTTCTGAACGATCACTTCGATAAGCTTATGTGATATTAACGAAAAATTACATTTTCCGAATAATTTACTGAAATACAAGTATGAATTCGTAATTCTGGATTACAACCTCAAATTAATATATTTCCCTTATGAATATGATAATAGGATGCTCAAGGATAGTTTTGACACTAAAGACCCTTATACAAGAAGATTAAGAACCAAAACATAAGTCTAAATTCACAAAATTGCATCAGCAACGAAATGAATGCCAGATGTACTTTCTGGTATTGCTTCAGCCAAATATATCTTGTGTGAACTTCTTAGCCGCTTGCTGCCCTCTACACCCAGGAAACTATAGCAATAAACACGTAAAACACTTTACATGTGAGTTGGTACAAATAGATAACAACCATGTGAATCGACCGGGGAGTTCTTGCGTTTCAATGGCGACAATATGTGGCGACCATCTTAGTCCTTGGGAGTCGCAACGCATCTGGAATTATATAACAATCCCTATTCTATATTAAGTTACTTTCAGATGTCCGTGAGCGGCAGTAACCACTTGCCATCATGTGGACAGCCGACCTTTTGGTACTTCAATATTACAAATAAGAAAATAAACATTGTACGTTCTAGCTGAAAATGTGTAATTGTTTGTATCACTTAAAAATAATTGCAGTAGTTAACAACAAAACAGCTAATAAAATGGTTGCCGGTCGTTAGGCATCACGTTCAGCGCGGCACGGAGTCCATAAAGTTTTATAACGGACCTAAAGTTAAGAAGACTCCGGCTGCACGTACTTAGGTAGGCGGTTTACTGTTATTTTTTGTCGTAATACCCCGATATTTTAACCCCTTGAAGATAAATTTAATGTCAGAACAAATTGCAAAATTTTAAGTGCAAATGTTTTTAATATTCGAATTTAAAAAGAAATGAAAAAATGGTGATTTAATAATAAAACCTGAATTATAAACGTGTCGGATCTTCTTATCGTTATCGCCAGTAATAAAAGATTAAATAGCAGGAAAAGCTTATGCCACCGTAATAACGGATCAAATTCAAGTCACTTTCTTTTTTAGGCCGGTAAGGAAAAAGTAATACCGCTGAGACAATGTTTATAAAGAAAACTCACAGCCTCTAAGGCAATCTCGTCGTAGCACTATCGGCTCTTTATACAGCGATAAAACGCATTTCGTAGCACTCACTTTATATATTAAAGTTGGTGAGGATTTACTATAGACAATAATAAAAACAAGAAGCGTTAAAACAAAGTGAAAAGAGCATATGAGGTGCCTTTCTAAGCGCCAATAGATTGTAGCACAGCAATTCTATCTCACAATATCTGCTACGGCATTGTAGCGCCTTTCGTAGCACGCAATCTAGCGTAGCATAAACGAATATTTACTGTCCGCAATAAACGTAGTATGGCATTTCCGATTGAATTACCTATAAATAAAAATAGAAGTCGCACACAATGAGAATAAAGGAGACTCATGTGTCTTCTAAACGACAATGCGTTCGTAGTGGTATCTACTATCTTCATTACCCGCTACGACATTATACTTTTCGCAGCCTTGAGTGTTTGAAGTAGCTACAAAGAATGTGCATTGCCGTCAGTAAACGGAGGATGTAGACACTAACTGTAAAATATTTTGTTGCTATGGATTTGTTGAAATTCTTTAATTGAACCCCTTTCAAGGCAAAATTTAAATATATAAGGATAATGATAATATGAAGCGTTTTTCTTGTATTATTGGTGTAGTTCACAGAAAAAAATAAGTATAATCCTATTATGAAAATATATTCCTATTCATGCTAATCTTTATAATAATTTTCATGATTAAGTTTATTCTGATTTAAAAAATGATTCAACGTAGAGCCCATCAATTCTGAAACTTAATTGAAAATTCCTCCATTAGCTCTATTATCATATTAATTATAATATACCAAATAAAACGAACTTGAAAATTGAATGTAAACAATGTTGTCTAGATTACATTATCCAATCACTAATATTATATCAACTAAAATATTGAATATTCCCCGATCTCTTCATAGCTCCGTAGAGGCGAAAGTGTAGTAATAGATGAAAGTATAACAAAACCTATTCTAAAAGTTCCTTTGTGTAGCTTTACCCGTATGTCTGCTACGAGTATATGATTATTTACGTAGCGTTTTCTCGTAGCGTCGTAGAGAAGTGCATGGAAACCAACGTATAAAAGCGTGCACTCTTTAGAATATATATTTTTAAGAATTCATTTTTCGTTATGACACTAAGTGATTTAAAATACAATCTAAATTATTTTAACATTTGTACATTGTTTTTGTCACATACATAAACCTTTTTTTATACGAGCAAACGAGTAGTAGCAAATGAGCATACAATCCACCTGATGGTAAGTGGTTACTGCCGCCCATGGATCTGTAAGCAACTTCCTATGGAACAGGGGTTCTATGTGAATCGATCACAGATGCGTTGCTGCCCACGAGGACTAAGATGATCGCTTATATATAAGTGAGCCGGCGACCACATCCTTCTAGCGAAACGCAAGAACTGCTTCACGCTAGAAATAGGTGTGGCGGTGGTACTTCCCCGGTCGAACTACATTCGTTCTACAACCTGGTGTTCAATCAAGAAGATGAAAACTAGAAATACATTTGAGGTCATGGAAAAAACACACTCATGGACGAAAATTTAATATGTGAAAACACGACACAATTTGTAATAAGAACTCGACTCTCAAGGCACCACCGCCACACCTGTTTTTGCCTACTAGTATAATTTATATACTAGGATTAAGCGCTGTTGTGTTTTAGTTGGACGGGTGTGGTAATGGTGACATACTTAACCGATGCATTCCTACTTAGTCTTCAGGAGTAGCAACGCATCAGTGGCCAAGGCCAGGTAAGAATGTTATCTAATCTGGGGTTAATTACAGATGTCCATGGGCGGCCGCATGCTCGTTTGCTACTTCAATATTATAAACAAAAGCAGTAAACGTTATAAACGACATACGAAGGGTATTATGCGAATAAATAGTGCAAAGATAACATATAAGGAGAAGATAACATTAAATGGCACTACATGAAACGAGTGCCAAATGACTTTAACAACCAGCTTTAGTTACTCCAGTCTGAAATAATATAACAAGCCAACAAACTTCCAACAAAGACTTACTATTAAGAGAATACATATATTCGTTTAAGCGTATACGTAAGATCTAAGCGTACATTTAGAAATAACGATAATACAAAAATGTCCTAACGATTGTCTCGGCGTAAAGATTTGTTTTTTTCAGCACATTAGCGACGAAACAAATGCCAAGTCGCTTTGTGTAGGCTGTTGAGGCGTGGCTAAGGGGAGCTAAAGAGTTGCTATGATCCAATATATATGTCGAACCTATATATTTTTTAAAGATGTGTCAGACATAAATGCCAGACAACTTTTTGACCAAAATTATAATAATGACATTATTTCGTTTAATTAAATGAAAGACGATTTTAAAGGTGCAGCTTAAATGCTATATTTTACACGTCTACGAATACATTCATAAGTCATTTTTTAAGATGAAAAAAAAACTTTTGAAGTCGCGTACATACACCTCTGTATATACTCGTAAGTACGTACATATATTATGTATGTATGTATGTATGTATGTATGTATGTATGTACGATTTTAAAAAGGTCAATTAAAATTTAAAAAAAAAATCAATCGCAAGCAACCGATTCTCCCAATAAAACGAATTTTGTTCTCAATACATTAGTAAGGAAACGAATGTGACATCGCTTTGTAAGGAATTTGTTAAAGCTCGATGGAGACGGCAGGGTAATGACGCGAGCAAAACCCAAAACGCTCTGAAAAGGTACGTAGGAATAGACGCTCCGTTTCAAAACCAATGGGTAAGGAACTGATGGAGCGTGCTTTCTGATGGCTAACCCATGGAACCTTCACTGTTTTACTATAAATACAAAGAGCGAAAAGGCATATAGCCTGGATACATTATAATTGAGTAGACCGCTCTCTATATTTGTAGCATCCTATGAACATCTGAAATGAAATGATATACACTACGACTAGAACGAACACATCCTTAAGTGAGCAGATCCAGCAAGACATCCAGCGTGTCCCGGGTTCGATCTCCGGTCAGACGGAAATGTGAATAAAGCATTTAGATTTCTGTTCTGGGTCTGGGTGTTTGTGTATTCATCTTTGTACGTCTAGTGCACTCACGACACAGGAGAAAATCTTACTGCAGGGCTTTGAGAGTATAAAGCGTTTAAAGCGTTTACATAGCAATAAAAGGTAGCTGCAGTGTCTTGCCTCGCATTTCATTAAAAATAAGGCTCGTTTGGCCAGACACACTACACTCGGACACTTAATTAATTAACTGTTGAAATATATCTTATTGCTCAGTCAAACGTTCAAATAGATTTGTCGGACGTAGACCAGTCACAAACTTGATACCCACTTAGAAACACAGTTTTTAAACCAGAAAACATCAGCAGGTAGCACAATTTCAATGAAATTCACAGATATAGACATTTTTAACAAACTGCTGAGATCATGTGTAATGGAAATCATAGAAAAATATCATAGAAATATTTTTCTAAAGTTCTATATCATGTATCATTGAATAAATTTGATATGAATAAGCTTAAAACAAATAAATCTTCTAGTTAATACTACCATCCCAAGATGGTAAGATGTAAACGGGAACCGGGGAGTTATCGCCACACTTATTTTATAATGTGTAGTTCTTACATTTTACCGTACTGCCTCACTTTCATATGAGGCGAACCTCTTTGTCATCAGGAGTAGGTACGCATATATTATGATTAACTGTAGATAAAACCACTGGTATATACGAAGTTCAGTTGTACGACACTTAATAGTTCCGAAACTGTATAACAGATGGCGCTAAAATAAATAAAGGCGGCATGATTGTTCGCATGGCGATGCCAACAGTCATGCCGCCTTTGTTTATTTTATTGAAACATGCGCCTATGTATGTTTCACGTCTAAAATATAAATCCACAGAAGATATGTATTTTTTTCCAATAACTTTAAACGTGCCATCTTTCACGCCAAAACAATACAAAAAATCCTCCAACTTTTAATTCCCGTCTTCGTTAGCACTTTAAATCCCGCGAGCGGTATCTCTTAATAATTCCATCGGGAACTTTGAAAACGAACGGAAATAAAGTTTTTCACTTTGCACTTAGAAAGAATTAGCGACCCTTGTAACACGCCAGTTTGGAAGACTTGGATAATTAAATTGTCTGGTCGGCTGTTGGTATATAATTTTGAGATAAGAATGTCTGGTCCGCTTGAAGACGCGCGTGCCAGTTAGTGGTTTGATAACCGGCCAAAGAGATATGCGAATAATGGATTTAATAATAATAATAATACACTTTATTGTACCCAACAAAATGAACAAAAAAAACAATAATAGAAAATACAATTGTAAAACAATACAAAAGGCTGTCTTATCGCTAATCAGCGATTTCTTTCAGACAACCTTACGGTATGGAATTATAGTAGGGATGAAACAAATATAGGTTGGGCGCAAATAATAGTTTAAGGATGAAATACATGTATACAGAAAAAAAAATAGATTTTCTATTCTGGATATGGGTGTTTGTGTATCGGCCTGTGTGTGTCCATGGCAGAAACGACACGAGAATTCTAGTGAGACAGTGAGTGTAGACAGTGTTATTGAAACATGCAGTACTAGTTTTGTCTGCGACTCCGCCCGTTTGAGCCATTATCTAATGTTTTTTTCCGCTTTGGTCATACTTTTTAAGGTATGATAAAAAGAAGCCTTTGTGCAAAACATCATACAAATACATTCTGTAGTTTTCACGTGTAAAGTATTATAACAAACACACATACATCCTCACAACTTTTGCAATTATAATATTAGTAAAATTTCGCTATAAAAAAACAAATATTATACAAAAGTTATGATTTAGTATTGATAACATCTCTCGACCACTGCTTTTAATCATAGTTGTTAACATCAATACCGTCCCTGGAATCCAAACAATAGAATTGTGTTCGTAGATAATGAAAGTAAACAGATAAACAATATCGATAACGATCGCTTTTCAATCTAAAAACAATCAGTATTGATTATATCATAGGTTTCATAACGTGTCAGATTGAATTAAACCAACACAAAGCTTTATTGTAGAATGTATGATTTAATATAAGAATATTATTATTTACTAGCTATGCGCGTGATTATTTCACGGTTGCACCCGTGTTTAATATGTAACAAGGTTTTTAACGTGAAGAAGGCTACTATAACCGTGAAATAGTTATTACCTACATGCAACATATTCCATGGCTTATCTCTATGGCTTTATAAAAGCATACTCCAAAGTTCCGTCTGGCACACTGAACGCCGAGTTCCAAATGTTAAATTCATCAAACATTCAGTTTCAAATTAAATTAGAATAAAACAAATGTATATATTTATAATAGAAATTGAATAGGTTTAATTTGATTGGTTACATCTTTCGAAATTTTTGTACAAACAGAAGCACTTTTTTAGAAATAAATTATTACGATCTGAGACGTCGTCTTGTAAATAGTAACCCCTCTACATCTCATATCAATAAGGTAGCAGAAACTAATCACATTTTTTTTTTGAAAAAGAAGATTAAAGTGGCAAAGGAACATGCAGTCCCCATCATACTGGTAAGTGGTTACTGCCACCCTTGGACATCTGTAAGCAAATTCACACAGAATAGGGATTCTATCTAAAGTCGATTACAGATGCATTGCTACTCCCAAGGACTAAGATGATTGCCTCATACATAAATGAGGCAGCAAACGAAACGCAAGAACTGATTTACGGTAGAAATGGGTATGGCGATAGCACCTCCCCGGTCGAACTACATTGATTCTACCACCTGGCAAACCACCACATCCACACCAACGTTATTAGTATAAAAGGCACAAATTGCATCGCCTCTTTGTTACTTATTTACTTCAGTTAGTCCTTTTCTGTTTAGACTCCATTGCATACCTTTGTTTACACCATACACCATGTTCACACCTTGTATTAAACAAATATAAATCGTACAAAAAATACCTCGTACAGCGCGGCACGGGCTTCAAAAAACAATTTATGTACAAAGCCTTTTCCGGAACACCAAAAAAAGTATCATAAAAGCTTATGTTCCGCCCCAGCGGCACATAGGTGCGTTTGTTTAGGGTACGTTTGTTTGCGCTCAGAGCCATTGGATCGTTGCGGGAGGCTTTTACATTGTTACGTGTACGTATCACGTTCTCTAAAAATGTATTTATTGTGAACAATATAGCACTGGTTGGCAAATACCAATTGGTGTTAGTGCTCGGATTATAGAGGTAAATCCGTATGGTTTAATTTAATTCAATTTATTTATCTCGACCGACGAGATACATCCATCACACGTATTTCTAATATGAAGCAGTCTATTCATTTGGTTAGAAGAGTGTGGACGCCGTTTAACTTAAATACAAAGCGACCAACTTAGTCCTCGGGATTTACATCTGTACTGACTTTAGATAGAACCTATGTTCTATGTGGAGTTGATTACAGACGTCTATGAAAGCGAAAACCGCTTACAAAAAAGTGATCGCAATTCTAGACTGCAAATATAAATTCGAAATTACCTCTCTGTCCGCATCCTGAATTCTTTTAATAAATATGTATACACGTAATTTTATAGTATTGTGTGTCAAAACTTGCCCAAATCATTTCTTTAGTACGAAACTGGAGTAACATATCATTATCATTGGGCATAGAAGCTCGTTTCCAACGTCATTATCATAAAAATATCGTTAATACGCGATTTCTCATAAAAATACTCATTGACAAGCAATAAAATACCCAGCAAGAACGGGAAGTCTTCAAATAAATATAATAACTCGGGTTAGAAATCGTACAGAACCGGCGAGTCAGCAATGAGATTTGTCACGGAGATACGACCCATAAGCGTGCTAATAAACGAGATTCACTTCCAACGAATAGATCGCAACCTTTTCTAAGTGTTTCTTTATAATCTAATAGTCTACAAATGTGTCAGTTATGTATGAGATAAATTTAGAAGAAAATCGAGTAATTCCAAATCAGAAATGGGATTTGTCACGGATATACGACGCGTAAGCATGCTAATAAACGAGATTCACTTCCAACGAATAGATCGCAACCTTTTCTAAGTGTTTCTTTATAATCTAATAGAGTACAAATGTGTCTGTTATATATGAGAATAAATTTAGAAGAAAATTGAGTAATTCCAAATCAGAACTGGGATTTCTCACAGAAATACGACTCGTAAGCGTGCTAATAAACGAGATTCACTTCTAACGAATAGATCGCAACCTTTTCAAAGTGTTTATTTATAATCTAAAAACGTACAAATGTGTCTGTTATGTATGAGATAAATTTAGAAGAAAAAGGAGTAATGTCGAATCAGAAATGAGATTTGTCACAGAGATACATTTAAGCGTGCTAATAAACGAAATTCACTTCAAACGAATAGATCGCAACCTATTCTAATTGTTTCTCTTTGATCTATTACCGAATGTATCAGTTGTGTATTAGGTAAATTAGGATGAAAATCGAGTAACAATCATTCAGAGATGAGATTTGTCACGGAAATACGATTTGTAAGCGTATACGCACGTATTTAGCAAAATAGGGACTCAAACTCACTCTCTAGCATTACGCAAAGTACTAACCATTACCTATGAAGTTTTAAATTTTTTATTTGATCGAAGTAACAAAGGAGCACACAGTCCACTTGATATTAAGTAGTCGCTGCCATCTCTGAACGCTGGTAACCAATTTTATGTAGAACAGACGTTCTGAAACCGTTTGCATATGCCTTGCCACTTCTATCTAGATGAATTCCACTTTCCAGCAAATGCAAGAACTGCTTCACGCTAAAAATAAGTATCAAGTGGTGGTATCTAGTTTCTTCCGGGTCATTACATAACTGCTTCTATTCCCTAAACCTTGAAACAAAATTATTTGGAAATAGAACAAAAAAATCTTGATTTAGCCTATAAGAAGTCGGATATATATTGATTATTGCGGTCGGAAATGGACCGGGATCGCCGACACGATGAAATTAACTTGCTAATACAGTTTGGATCCCAAGTAATCCTATTTATGTAACTGGTAAACTATGTCGATACCAATATAGTAGGCGAAGTAAACTTTTATAAAACTACTAGCTTTTGCCCGCGGCTTCGCTCGCGTTAAGAAGTATTTCAGAAGTAGTTAAGTACAATTGATCAAAATCCTTTTTTTAGCGGATGCCTACGTCATAACATCTACCTGCATGCCAAATTTCAGCCTGATCCTTCCAGTGGTTTGGGCTCTGCGTTGATAGATCACTATGTCAGTCAGTCAGTCCTTTGAGTTCAATATATTTAGATTTTAATTCTGCTCAGCAGGTAAACGTTGTTGTATTTTGGTTTGGTGTGAAAAGGGTGCATTGGTGGGCAACCTCAGGAATGAGTATGATCCTATCTAGGATTGCCTAGGAATGTTTACGGACGGCAGTGGCCACTTAACAAAGCATGAAGTGCGTGCTGGTATTCTATATAATTATTTATAAAAATGAAGTACTAGATGTAATTATTAAGTTGTACTTATAAATATGTCGAAGTTGTAATTATTAATATGTAATTATACCTCATATGTCTGTTTATAACGGTCACCATATCGGTCTGACACGCAATGCAGGTCCCGGGTTCGATCCCCGGCCAGACAGAAATATGAATGATGAGTTTAGATTTCTGTTCTGGGCGTTTATGCATTCTTCTTTGTGTGTCCATGGCACCCACGACACAGGAGAAAATCCTACTGTCGGGCTATGAGTGTAGAAAGCGTTAATTTTTAACCCAACCCTTGAAACTAGGACATAGTAGTGCTTAACACTAAATGTAGAGGATTATTTTGAAAAAAGCCAATAATTTTGCTTGATTCATTTCTCTTCTCTATTTCTACGCCATTGAAGATTGAAGTCGTAAACGAGCATGCAGACCATCTGATGTAAGTGGCCACTGACACCCAAGGACATATAACAGGGGTTGTATTAACAGTCAATCAGAGATACGTTGTTACCTCCTGAGTATTAAGATGGCGGTTTCATATGAATGTTAAAGATGGGTAGGAAAACAAAAAAAAAATATAAGGGAAATGGTATAAATTTTAAAAATTAAAACTTAGAAACGGGTTAGAAAAGTTGTATTACTATTAAAGCTTTTTAATTCCCAATTGTTGAGTCAACTCGCAAAGCGGGCCGCAAACTTACTAAGCAATTACTATGCGCCCCAGATTCAACACGTTCAACTAAGCCAACAGTCGGCAATTAGTTCAAAACATTAGTCATTATTCTATCATTAGCAAACCCTTAATTATGTTTAAATTAAATATCAAAGGTTACATCACTATAGGAGCCGTTAAAATGTAACAAAATAACAACTACGCAATGAGTTCAGTACATAATATTCTTTGTTCTATATCATCATCATCTATCATATATATCCACAAATGAACAAAGCCCTCTCTTCCCCGCTTTTTCCTCTTAAGGATCTCTTTTTCCCCTTCCATTTAAAGGTGCCATTTTCAAAAATTATATTATATAGCGACGATTCCAATGATACGTCATATGTATCATCAAATCGTTAAAGCTGTAGCCCGTGCCAAAGAAATGGAAATATGTACATAAATACACCATCCTCGTTCTGACGCAGTCGTAGAAAGAAAGGAAGTGGTGCTATTCAAGACCGACACAACACGGCACAATTATTTCTTGAGTACTTGCTCTAGCAACGTAGAAACACTGACTTTGCAAATTTTCTTAGAAATGGTAATAATGTACTTGAAACTACTGAAGTAGGGACTAAACTTTCGATTGCTGAATGAAGCCGAGCTAGAAACGATCTACAAACTCTGAAACTAGGCAACGTGCCACTCTAACTTATTCGTAACTGAAAGTCAGCACTTAGCTGGTCGGAAGCTCTACTCAATATTATATTCGTCACTTGATATAGAGGAAGAGGAAATCTTTGCTCTTTTTAGAGGGATTCATCGGCAAGATTTGAGTCGTCGTGACCGTATCAAATTGCAGTGTTACATTTCTTAAATCAACCCTATTTTGATACCAAATACATCCCCTACATAGATCTAAGTCAAATATCACGTTAAAATGTATTATGGTTAATTTCTTGCAAATAACCAGAATGAAATCTATTGTTTTTTTTGCAGTGAAACTTCTTTAGAACATTGAAGTCGCGCCACGTTTGTATATAATAATCTCCATATATGTATAATACATATATTACAGAATTTACTCTGAGTATTTCAATAAACCCTCATGACTGCATTTCTATCTTCTAGTTCTATACTTTCGTATAATCTAAATGTGTGTGTGGACCAGTGTCATGGTCCATGACACTTACAACACAAAATATCCCAATGTTAGGGATATTAGTGGACAAACCGTGTGATCTATTTCTGAACATTGTATATATTTTTATCACCACTATCGCTGTGCTTATTGACCTTTCCCAGTACATAACATTCCCCGCACCATTAACTTAGCTATTCTTACTCGTAACACACGATAAACCTTCAGCTTGTTGTACAAGACACGTGCCAGAAACGTTTTTGCATCAAATACTCATCTTAACCTACTTTCGAAAATGTAGTTCAGTTTTTTATTATAAATATGAAGTAGTAAACGAGCAAGCAGGCCACCTGATGGTCAGTGGATAACTGTCGCATTTATAAGTAAGATTTCCTATATAAATATTTTAAGTTTTTAATATACAATCATTATTAGATTATTAGACTTACTTCATTCATTTTTCTATGCAAGTTTCATCGGCGATCTGATATTTCCGTAATGTGCTCAAAATACATTGACCAGTTTCTCCTAGCATGCGAAAATTTTATTTCGTTCGACGAGAAACGCCTCATCTTATTTTTATCCAACTGCGTCAGAAGGAGTATAATGTTTTTCGAGCATATGTATATCGTTAGAATCACTTCAGTATTCAGAGTGACATAGGCTATATAATATTTGCAATATAGCGTCTGTGAGCAGAAAAAAGAGGGTGGAAATGATGGCTTTTTTACTCTATGATTGCCGGCTCACTTTTATATGAGGCAACCATCTCAGTCCTCGGGAGTAGCAACGCATCTGTGATCGACTTCATATAGAACC
>DWNE01001089.1:0-23645 GCA_018249875.1 Cecropterus toxeus | reverse complement strand
AAGTTATTTTAAAACGTTTTAATTTTTAATTCGTCAATCTATTTTTTTCCCACTTATGGTTGACTTTCACCTACCTAAAATAAGTTTTTTTTTTTCATATTATTTTGGCCCTTGGCAATTTTTAGGATGGTGCTGTGGTAGTCGGTAAAAAAAGAATGGGAGAAATCCAGATTAATTTTGTCATCACACTTATATCTCAGCAATTTGGCGAGCTTTATAAGGTCGCCATATTTAAATATTCTACCACATTCTAAGTAAGGTTATGGAAACCTTGTACGTTTGTTTCGCACAAAACTGCTTACCACCACCAAACTTGCCAGATCATAAAAAAAATCCGTGATTTCACAAACATATTTTTTTATAAAGTATAAAGGACAAACACCCCAAATAAAGATGGATGACAAGCCCACAACAAGTGCTGGGCACGGGTTTTCACTCGGTGTGAAAGGGAATTTTAGGCCATAGTTCACCGCGCTGGCCAAATGCGAATTGGTAGATCAGTCTTACCTAAAGTTAATAATACATATATTACTAAACCTTGATTAAATAAATATACTTTAATATAATATAGTGGACTAATCCTAGTTGAAATAGATATCGAAACAAAACAGTAATATTACATCAAAAAACTGGCGCGGGTTCAAATTACACCGACCAAATCACAAACATTAGTTGAACGTCGAGTCGAGCGTGTTTCTTCATTACAAAGTTATATCCATTACCGTATCACTCGGGAGATGGGAACAAAAAACTTGGATACCATCCGACTCACTACAACCGTGATCTATTAACTAGAAGACAAAATAACTACAATATCATTAAGCAACGAGGTTCTTGCTTAGCTCACGATTGAATTTAAGTATTCATGGGCTGATGAATAAATGATGGCAATGAGGGGATGCGATCGATTTAGGCCCGATTTCAATGATCGGAATAAGTTTCTCCGAGGAAAGTGAAAACTTCGCTCCAGGTCCAACTGTTATCTACCTGTTTTCGGCCAAGTTTATTGATGGGTAAGAACAGATACTATCAGGAAAATACTGCTAATGAATGCGGTTTGACAGATGTCAAATGGAAGGTTACCTACCCTCGTTTTATAAACAATTGTATCAGTCCGTTCATCGCGGTTTTAACGGGTACCAAATTCCTTGAAATATAAATCAAGTTGCGTAGTATTATTTACCTAAATTTTGATCTAAGATGTCAAGTTCGGTATCACGAAGATTTTCTTTTATATAATAATTATTTGAAGGAATATAATAAAATTAGTAACCTATGTAGATAATGAGTGAGAACACGTCGTTAGAATTTCCCCGTGTTGTTTATAAGACAGTAAGATTCCTTCACACTGTAATACTTGCTCATATTTCATAAATAAATAACACACACGTCAGACAACAACACAAAGCACGCGTAGCTTCTTTAAATATTCCTTTCTTTCGTAATCAAAGTGCTGCGTTTGGAAGATAAGAATTCCCAACGCGCGAGAATGTTGACTGCGGATGTATGAGAGTATCGCAGGAGGACGAATGAAATTATTTCACTTATCTATTTATCAAATAAATTCAGGGAGACGGCTCCCGCAGAAATTTTACAATTTAAACGTATAAGCTTTGTACTTATTACTTACGCGAATTTCGACTCAATGTAAGTTACTTACATTATGTTTATCCTTTTATCTGAGAAAGTAAAGTTATCGAAGACTCGAGCCTGCTATATGATAAATTGTGTAGGGTGCAAAAAATACCACAACAATAAATTGTCTCCGAAACTCATATGGAAACATGCGAAAAAAGCTGTGCTTAAGAGATTCCAAATCTCGGCCGCAAATCTTTCGAATACAAAATATTCCCTTAAAATCGTATATAAATAAAAATTATGCTCCCGTGGATTATTTAAAGTAACCGCGGGCGCGATATTTCAATGAAAATCCTTAAAGCGTGCAGATTAAACATGAAAACTTTTTGTATTTGCTTAGCGTTTCACGGTTGATATAAGTGGATTGCGAAAGTTTCGAGGATGAGCATAAAGTGCTCGAGTTGGAGAAAAGAAAAAATCAGCATTAACAGAGTGTCGCAATAACCGAGAGTGTATTTTTGTTACCTACGATAAGTTCCCCGGTAGATCGCTGCCCACGAGATGAAATTTTATGAATAAAATATAAATGACGTTTGTGGTAGTCAGCGCCGCATTATAACCACATTTGCCTCCTGAAATTGTCAACATTGTATAACATTGCTAACAGATAGCAGCTAAAGTCATTCTATCTTCATTTGCAGTGTTTTTGTTTTGTATTACTAGAGTTATGTTTGCTTTTCCCGTTTTGAAAAAATAAAAATAAGAACTTCAACATGAAAAATTATGTTTTGAGTAAGCTTTAATTGAGCGAAAGACTTTTCTCGCTCAGATAAATTCATACGATAATTTAGTTACGCACACAATAGCTTTAAACATGGGCATATATTACGTATAATTTGTTGATCATTTATAAGTCCTAGCCTCATTTTGCATATAACGAAGTAGTCATTATCCTTTCCGAAATATGAGTTTGCTTGGTATTCTCTAAAACTCATCCGGTAAAACGACGGTCTCTCACGCAGATCGTTAATTTACGATAGAGGACACAATGATAGCAGTGAATGAAGATGGGCGGGTCGTATCAGGGTAGGTGGAGTTTGATCATACTTGACTCGGGGACGTGTCTTGGCAGGCTTCCGAGCGACGCGGTAGACGGCTGCGTCTTACGGTTGCGACTTACGCGGCAGATGTATTATACGAGGGCTAACTTATTATACAGTAATGGGTAATTGACATTAAAATTACGAGTGATTGTAAGATTTAAAGCAGTAAAATTTTATTCGATCAAGGCGATTGCGCCACTATTTCACCATTATAACATTGGTGATCTACTGCGTCTTAGCTTCGTGTGTATGGTAAGATGAGATTTTCAGAACATTTAAGGTCGCTTACAAACGTCCAGATGCGACAGTGATTACTCACATCAGATGGTTGCATGCATGCTGCCTACTACATATTTTTAAACAATTATGTTTTGTGGATCTTATATGATAAGAAAAATACTATACTGAATTAAAATAATGCCTGTAAATTTAATTAAGTTGATTATTCTCAATTTTTGACGTTGCCTTCAGTATATCGAAAGGAAAATGTGCAATTCTTAATACCTCATCCCACACATGAAATTTCTTATATTTGGTAATAATAATAAGGTACGCCAATAGTTTATTATGTTCCTTCAAAACAATTCTTGTTTATGACATCATTGCAAAGTATGAGTACATTGCATGGTTTGGCCGAAAATGCCAAACCTAAACATGCAATATACATTGCATTGTATGAGCGAAAGCGCAAACAAGGATCGTTTTGTGGGAACGTAATACACTCGTACTAAGAACGTCGACGCATGTCGCAAGCCACAGGCCGCATCGCTTTAAGTGTACACAAGTTGCGAAGGTGCCGGCTTACCCGATGGGCCGGTGATAACGTCATATTTACGGGAAAAGACTTGAGAGTAACTTCGAGCAACGGGGTATTGCGCACAATATTGGTAGCAAAAGTAACTCTGATCGTATCTACATCTTTATTATAATTACTTTTTGAGACTAATTACGGTCGACACACGGTCGGCGTCTTTCTCGATATCGAGAAAGCGTTCGACCGCGTGTGGCACTCTGAGCTCATATGTAAGTTGGATTCACCCGTGTCCGTATATTGTAATACTTTTACTGGACTATTTTAACAAAAACTTAAATTATATATGTATCGTTATATGAACGAAAATTTCGTTTTAAGCAGTCGTATTTCTGTTTTAATGTTTTAACGATGTTACTAATTTAAATTTAGGTACTATATGTATAAAACATGTCAAGTAGGTATAAATATTTTTTACTAACGTTGTACTATTATAGTTGTTATATTAATAGTTTTAACTATTTGATGTTTTTCACAAATTTCAAGTTGAAAATACGTTACACCGACTTTTGTAACTAAAAAAATATATAGTTAACTACGTATTAAAGTCATTTATAGAAGAAAATTCGTATAATGACACAAATTCAATAGACAGGTATAATATTGTAGCGGTGTTTGCAATTTTCCGAGATTCGTCAACTCATGGTGAGGTCTCCGAACGGCGGATGGATATTATCTATTCATCGAGAGGCCCTCGCCATTGCGACCTTAAATAGGACCACTTGGGAAGGAAAATATATTGAAATCACAATGTGAACATTAACCTGAAGCCTCTTTTGTCCGATCAAAACATTTTTTGTATATTAAAAATATCTTAGAAATATTTATTTAACAATAACGTTTAAGAGGAATTACTTTTTCACGGCACGTCTGCATATTAACTGCTATTGATATCGTTACAAATCGTTTTGTTTATATGATAATATCGTAGAATCTGATATAATAGAATTTACAGTTGGAAGGTGTTTTCAGGCATTTTATGTTGGTAATACAGTCTACCACTTTTCAAAACGGTAATAGTTTTGAAAAGTGGTAGTCTAGCACTAAAACGTCTATTTGTGTCTCATAATAGCAGGGTGAAGCGCTGTTATGTTCCGGTTCTAGGGTGTGGTAAGGGAGACATATTTGCATTCTAAATTACTCCTCAAGGGTAGCTACGCAGTTGTGGCTAAACTAAAGACACGAATTTTAACTGGGTTTGGTTACAGATGTCTATGGACAGCAGTAGCCACTAAAAGTCTGATAAGCATGCATGTGAAGCTGCAAAACAACATTCAACTGCATGTACATTTGCTACTTTTATATTTAAAAAAAAACTATAATAATCATCAGTCATCAGTGACCGACCCTAAATATGCGACAGCTCTACGTTGGATGAACACGTTTGCTTTCATTATAAAAAACAAAAGTAATAATTTAAAAACGATTTTGATAGATTCCGTATGTGAGTATCGACGCGTTATGGCTTAAATGTCAATTTAATAGATAAAACGGAGTAAAATAATGAACTGACGCGAGTCGCGCACATAAAATACGATTTTATCGCACCGTGGGGAGGGACACGTTTTCGAATATCGTAATAAAAAAGTCACAGATGTCAAATTTATGACGTCGGACCATTGTAAAGAGATTAAAAGATTTACTACGAATGGGGGTCGTCGCTACGCCGGTGCTACGCGGCTACGGTGCTACGCTGTAAGTTCTACGAGGGATCAATTTTACAAGTTTAATAACGCTGTAATCCTTTTATATTGGCTCACATAACAGTTATAACATTTATTTTAATACAGGTGACTCACCAAAGCGGCAACCAGGATTTATAGACTTATTGATAATACACGTACGTACCTGAAAAAAATAAAAAATACGTTTTTAATACAAAACCAATTAAAACGTGATCAAATTATACAAATATTATTTAAGTGCACTGTTATAAGGCCATTTTAATTACTAAAATCTTATAACTTTTAGTTGAAAATGTAAAGCTTATTAAACGTATATTGCACATTAAGAATTCATTGCCCGCCTCCACCATGTTTCAGTTTCGTTAAGGCCAACATTAATATAATGCAACTAACTTCACAAATTATGAAAAGGAATTCCCGCGCGGAGAGCGATACCTTAAAACCGTCCGTTAACTTGTAGAATAAATCACGCTAAGCACTAACGCCGCCAAATAAATAATTTCCTTTATTCATCAAAATTAAAAGGAGCAGTTGACAAAAAGCCGCCCTTAATTAAAATTTGCTGCGGTCATGTTCGACCGCAACCGTATAAAAGTCAAGCTATGTATATTATTCGCTAAATTCTCGCTGGACATTTTGATTTTGTACACAAGTGGTGCCATTCAAAAATACTTTTTATATTCAAAAGAAAAAACAATGAAATTCATCAGCTCACGTAATTAATCACAAGTAGACTTTTTGCAGCCATTCGATACTAGTCTACGATAGAACAAATCCTTAATTGACAAGTTTCATGGCTTTGGTTCGATAATCGAGTTAACGCTACTCGGTTTATTTACCCTGAGGTTGTACGCAACAAATACCATTATAACAAGTTCCCGGGCTTCCTCCGCCGTTATTCAGAATAAGAAATACATTTTTATTCTCAACAGACTCATTATGAAAAGAATTCAAGACACTTAAACGGATTATGGCATAACAACTGTTTTGTAGGAAATAAAATATTCCGATGGGCGCAATAAATAAAACGTACGTCGGTTTGGTTTTGGTTTCTGGCGATTTGGCTACAAGTCATTTACGTATTAGATGCTGTTCTATTCCTTTGTAATTTTTAGAGGGCTAAATTATAGACTTAAAAATAATTGCATTTGTTCATAACTTTATTTATCTATACAGCAAGTTACTCTTAAATAAATAAACAGGCCTCGCAGCATTAATATAATTAAAAAAGAAATCCCATACTAAGTAAGCCTTACATTACGGCTTTCATTTAAATATAATATTTTCATAATTTACTTATTTTTTTCTCACTCATATACAATAATTTTATACTACAAATAGAACAAAATATACCATCTTAAAGCAATAACAGAGTTATATTCATTGTAACAACCAATATAGTGGACTTTAAAAAAAATAATGTGACTGAATAATTAATAGGATTGTAAATATAATACAAGCGGTCTTTGAAACTGGCAAAATGACATTATTAGTCCTTGTAGTATTTATTGGTCGTGTAAAAATGAATAGGAACATCTGAACTTAATTTATGACTCCAAAATACTTCAATAAATTGTTTTAATCATTGTATACAACGTATTATAAATTAATAGTATATTATATAATAACTACAGATATAAATAATATATTTTTTTGGCTTTTGATAAAATGTCAGTTTAATTAGTTTAGATTATAGTAGAATCTGTTGTTGTTGTTCTACTTTAATACTAATAATAATATTATTACTGTGTTTCGGTTGAAATGTGTGGTTGCCGGCTGACTTGTATTTGAGGCGAGCATCTTAGTCCTCGGGAGTGGTAACGCATCTGTGACTGACTTCAGATGTGCCACTTGCCATCGGGTGGATTACATGCCCATTTGCTACTTCAGTCTGATAAAAACACTTCGGAGGCTACGTCTCTTTCTACCTAATAACGCGATGTGTAGTGCTCCCGAGTTTTGGTTTAAGGCTGTTGTATTGGAAACATTCTTATCCGAAGCATTCTAATTTAGGCCTCAAGGATAGCAATATTGTCGTGACTAATCAACACTAACAGTATCTGGGTTTGATCACAGATGTCCATGGGCGGCAGTGGCCAATTATCATTGTTGCAGAGTGTATATAAAATTGCATTAATAACAACAATTATATATTGCAATAAAAATATATGTAGATAACTTTTATACAATTATAATTAACAATTGTGATAAAAGCACATTGTCGTGGAAATTTACTAGCGTATGTATCATGTATAAATAATAAAATCAGTCGTAAAGCTTTAATGGAGCATTTCATTGAAATATTAAAAATTTAAGCCGTGCATTATATTCAAAAAGCGAGTTACGTTGACAGAAAATCACAAAGGAGCTTTTAGAGAGGTAGGTATGTGGTGAATGAAGATTTGTATCATTTTTATTATTTTGAATGAAACGAAAGCTTTGTTAGATATGCATTAGGCAAAGGGGCGAGCAAGGGGATTAGCTAATGGTTTAAGCCCAGTGCAGACGTGCGCGCGCTAGGGAATACCTAACTTGGTAACGCATTAGTAGTATTACTAACTAAGGAGATTATTATGATCTTTTTTCAAATTACAATTGCGTAGTTAAGAGCAAATACCACATCCCCTTTTCATTTGACAAAAGGAATTGTGGTCATTTCTAACTTATTACCCGACTGCCTCAGAAGGAGGGTAATGTTTTTCGAGCGTATGTGTGTTTGTTTGTATGTATGTCTATTTCTTTAGCACGCGCTACAGCCCAAACGGCTTGACGGATTGTGACGTATGACATACCATTAGAATTAAAGAAATGGCGTTTGGAAAAAGAGGAAATAGGGGCGAGGGGCGATATTTTTTCTATTACGACAATATGGGTATCAAATGAAAGCTAGTAAATAGATCTATCTTAAAATATATGTATATTGTATATATATTGTAATATTTTTACTTGCCTATTTTGACAAAAACTAATATAAACGTTAAATTAAATATATACCATTATGTACAAATATTTCGTTTTGAGCAGTCGGGTTTTTTAATAAATATTTATAACGAATTGAATATACGAGTAAAAGTATTATAGTAGTAATTACAAAGATTTCATCATTATTTTTCTATCCCACAAATCCGTTTAATAAATATCTTTAATATTTCAATACCATCACTATTAAAGTTCTTGCGCAAGGCATTACGAATGGAGAATCTTTTATCTCGTAGTGACATCAAAATAATGAATAATAATATAAACCATTTGCCAATGCCAAAAATAAATACATCCTCAACGTATATCTAAAATATGTATATTTTTACACTTCTGAGAACATAAAAGATTAATTTGCAAAAGGTTGTTCAGGCCATCAATATAACCATCGAATTTTTAATTACACAAAGTGATCGCTGTGAGGTTGCAAGCGCAACGCGAAAAATACTGCGGTTAAGTATCTTGGCCAATTGCACACCAATCTCGCCGACACCACTCGTCTAGTTACCGACACAGCTACCGACACGATAAGGGTTGTTTTCCAACAACAAAATTTCATTATCCACGAAAATTGTGAGACAACCGCTCTTCGAAAGGTTGAAGGAAAACTCGATCGCTTTTCTAGGGGGAAGCTCTCAGTGGTTTATTGCGTTATTACCTGGACGTGTCTGCCGCGCCGGGACAGCCGCAATTCGGGGAGAAAAGAACGATATGTTTCGTGGAAAAGGATTTTATACAGCTCAGGCGCACCGGAGAAAAGAACAAGCGCCGCCGACCATGCCCGTAGTAATTTTCTTTGATCGAAAGCACTACGACACCTACTTCAGTTTTTATTTTTATCCAATTCAATAGTTCGACGGTCCGTAATCCGCGCTTCGAGCCATTTGTTCCCATTTGTGATATACACATCTTCTTTTTACCCAGCTTGAAAAATCCACATCAAGTAAAATAAGATTATCTTGATTAATAAAATGTAACAAGCAAATAACATCGTTATTTACGAGTATCTATCGAAATTGCCAATTTGATTCGTTACATAATTGTAAGTACGGTGTATAAGACGAATACGTATATCAGAGCGCCTACATACAAATGTACCGCAATATGTTACAAACAGAAAAATCAAAGTAAGTTAATCCGCAGGAAAATTTGGCACCGAAGAATTTCGTTACATACCCTTTACTACAATCATATAAGCCCCCAAATACTATTCAATAAAAGCGTTAGAAATCGGTCAAAGATTTGACCCCAATAATCGAGCGACAAAGACCGTAACTCAGTCTTAGGGTCTATGAAATAAGACCGAAGCTCCATAAAATAAAATAATAACCGGTCAATAAAATCTTTTGACGCGACCGGTTTTGGGGTAAATCTGTCAAATACGTCTGGACGAAAATAAAAGAATTTCTTGAGGGTGGGGGCGTGAAGTGGTCGAAATTTGATCTGTGACAGATCGGACGTCGTCAATCGACTGTAATTGGAAGGTTCGGTGTCAAACGACCAAATGATATGGTCCATCTTAAATATATCACAGATCGTTTTCGCACTACATTTATTATGTAACTTGTTGCCTGATGTGACAAATTGTTGAGTTTCATTTTTACATGGTAAGGCGTGTTTTTATTGGAATTTTATACTGCACTATAGTAATAGTGGGATATCAGTAGCGTCACCTCTGTTATTGTTAAAAAATATAGTCGACACGAAGTTGATAGACGACGAAGTTGAAAAGTGTAGGTCAATTTAGTGCTGCCAATGGAACACTGACTTCATGCGTCCAAACCAGTTATTTTTAAATATTTGTGTTAAAAAATAAAAGCGCAACATTTGTTCTAACAAAAAATGCGCGACATTTAATTGTCAGAGCAATATGAACGAAAAAAGAGCAAAAATTCTTCAATCAATTTTCCACAAAATTTCACCACAGAGAACCAATGAACCGGACTAATATGTACATACAAATGAATAGTTGACCCCGAGGCCTTTATTTAATGTGCTATTCCGTCCAAATTGTAGACATTACGCAGTATACGGACACAAAAACCTAACATACTATCCAATCGCCGTTAAGGTACTCGTAAAGGCACTAACGGTGCCTCCTAAAGCGTAATGGGTAATCATTGAATGCGTGAGTTTCGAAAGAGGACACATAATAAATACACGTGTGAAGAAAAAGTAGAAGCAACGTCTTGGAGAATTACATATTAGGCTTCTTTAATGTAAAATTTACCAACAATGCTATCTATACTAATATTATAAAGCAGTAGTTTGGTTGAACGTGCTAATCTCAGGAACTACTGGTTCCAATTGAAAAAATATTTTTGTGTTAAATAGTAAATTTATCGAGAAAGGCTTTGGGCTATATAACATCACGCTACTTTTGTTTTTTTGGTTTTGATAGATTGTTCTCTAATAAACGCGGGTGAAACTGCGTGGCGCAGCTGGTAATATATAAAAGTCTTCTTGAAGTTATATAACATTTAAAAAAATACTGATAGTTTAATATTATAGGAAGGTGAATATATTTATAAATAATAGTTTAATAGATTGTTGACACATGTATTTACTTAGAGAATGCCTAAACGATACTTACTAACATGATATGTCAATAAAATATTTTCACATAATATATGAGTAAATTTTCCTATTTAAAATAAAATAAAACCCTAGACATATATTTAAAAATAATTTAAGTACGTTTTAATCAGTTTTATTTATAGATAAAATGAATATTTATGTTAACCTCCAATGTGCTTAGTCTGTCATGCATATGATTTAAGTTGCTGAACTTTTTAATATTCGCGAAGAAAACATGAAAATTATAATTATTTAAGCATGTGGATTATTTTTTGTAACTATACTAATATTATAAAGCAGTAGAGTTTGTTTGGTTAAACGCGCTAATCTCAGGAACTACTGGTTGGAATTGAAAAATTATTTTTGTGTTAAATAGTACATTTATTGAAGAAGGCATATATAACATATGTGTTTGTTCTTTCTTATGTAGTAGCGGGTGAAGCGCAGCGCATCTAGTGCAGTATAAACGTAGTGTAATCCAATAACACTTTTCTTTGCAAAGCTAGATTTAATCGCAACGTTTCTATTAGATGAAATCTTCGGACCTATACTGTCCATTTAAACGGCAGTCGTAAAGGTGAACGTAGTTGCACTACTAGTTGAAGTTCACTGGAATCAATGTGCACACTCGAGCCACAACAATCGCGGGAATGGCCACCCGGCCGCTCCGCGCAATATCCCGCACTTCTCATTATGCAGATTGCGAATACACGTGTGCATTTACAAAACGAAACGTTTAACCTCTATATCTTAGTAGCACGACTCGGCAGCCGTAGGTGTCTATATTTTGTTTACCTACTAATACATTAAAATGAAGTATATATGTTATTTAGAACCTAATATCGCAAAAATATGATACATTTTATTTGAAAATCCATCGTTAGGTGAGCCTATTTTCATTCAGAAAAAATTGATATCATATATATATATACTAATATAATATGCAGTTTAAACATTAATTTATAAGATAACAACATACGATATGCAAAATGATGCGCATAGATAGTTCATACTTACTACTTACGTACTTTTAAGTAATATTTGCAAATATCAAATAGCAAATAATACTACAAATTATTCTGAAATAAAATATTTTATAGCTATCATAGAAAGTAATTACTAACTTATTTGTTATTTTTAACCATATAGAAAATGTAAAATATTAGAAACAGTTTAATCCTATGCATTTCCGCATATTTCAATTTAATAGTTCAGTCAATGTAGCGAACTTAAAGCAAATAAAAAAAATTAAAGAAAAGAGACCACATCCTCTTTTAATCTCAAGAACATAATGTTAGAGCTTGCATCATTAACCTGCAACTACCGGACGATTTGCATTAACTATACTCGTAGTAATCGTTTCCGTGTAAGTAACGTTGTAACAAGAGTATCGTCGGGCAGATAATCTGCATGATTGTTAGTCTCAGTACGTCGGACTGGTGTTCCAGCTGAGATATTAGGATTTGTACTTTTATGGAATTTGAAAAAATGGTAAAATATATATCTGAAACTGAAAAGATATGATAGGATTCTGACTAATGATCGTAGAGCCAGAACTACTAAAGCCGGATATTTTAATTTTTGATATGGCCACAAGACAACAAGTCTGTAATATATACATAGCTGTTAATGGACTCTATCTGTAACTATTCGAATTAAATAATCAAATAATTTATTTAAGTAAATAATGCATATAATAAACATAGTAATAGAATTGTTTCCCAAGTTTTCATAGGACATAACGTCGGCAACTTTCTTAGCACATACCTAACCATATTATACATTCGTATCCAGGTAATGTGCATTCTGGTTCTACTATATCGGATGTGTATTAAATGATCACTATACAGCCGAAAATATTGCATTTTCTTGCATCTTTAACTCACAATTACTAGAGAATTTACGTTTCTGGTTATGGAGCTTGCGTACAAGTCACGTCGTAATAATTATTCTGCATAATTGCAATTCTCTTAAAATAAATTGCTCACGTTTAGCAAATTATTGTTAAATATAAGGATATTCAAACTTAAAAGTATGATTACAATCTAAGTATACGAAATTCTTAGTTAAGAAAAGGAAAAATAAAAATATTTATCCTTTCCGTGCATCATTAGCTTGGAACTACCGGTAAATTTGCATTTACTATCACAGCGTCTCCGTGTAAGTAACGCCGTAATAAGAGTATCGTTCGGCAGATAATTTGCATAATTGGAATCGTCGTAGGATATTACATCCACGTGAGGCGGCGGCCAATTTTCTGCGTCATTTCCGATGAATGGCCCGCGTGGACCCATCCATGCGCAGGGCTCTGTATGGTTAATTATTGGAAATGCTTGTATAAATGCTGATGCAATTAGGTAGTCCTTGAAAAAAGGATGAAAATCTATAATGTATTTTGACGATTACCGGGTTTTTTTCTAAGTAGATTTCTACGTTGTTTAATGCTGCATAATCACTGCCGCATGCCTTTGTATCATATAACAAAGTTGCCATGTAAAGTTGCCATTTTCTGATATGAATAATTTGTCGAGCCACTTATTTGTACGTTACAATATATATGTGTTTATAAACATTGGTAAATATAAATTATGTAAAATCAAAATTATGTAATGTGATTTTTTTCACATACATATTTTATAAAGGTTTGTAAATTGTAAATCGGTTTTATAAATAGTCAAATAATGTATAAATAGCCGAAACTGACCTGAAGTTATTTAGTTATTAACACGATTACGTGAGTTATCAATTTTTAAACCGAATATATTAATATATTTGGTTGAAGATATCATAAATCACATACGATTTGCTGCCGGATAGCAACATCACAAAAACAAAGCGAACATTAGCAAATCCACGTTGTATAATAACGGAAATAAGTTTAATATAACGTGGTTGCCGCCAAACGTCAATCACGGTGACGTCGGCGCGGCGTTTGTATCTGTTGATTACATTTCTCATGTCAAAAGACGACAAAAACTTGACGTTTATAATTACAACTGGTTATTTCCAAAATGAGATTGTTCCGGTGACTACCGTAGATTGTAAACGGGAGCGGCTATTGGATTAATTTAAGTTTTTAATCATTGGTTATGAAATTCCCTCATTTATTTCCAGTTAATTATAAACTAAGCTAATTTATTCTCCGACTTTATGGGATGAAAGTAAGACAAAGGGATTAAAAAACATCTAAGAAGACTGTTATTTCAAAGTTTAAATGGGAATTTTAGATGTGTATTGAAAATTTAGACCTGGCGAATTTTATAAAGTTAACAAATTACAACGCCTATTTAGGGAGAAGTTGAAGTTGTTTTGAGATCGTCTTGAAGTTTTATACAATGTGATCATAGGTATGTTTTAAATTGGGTTTGATACAATAATTTTGTTTTCCTTACTTATAATAAATGGCAACGTTTATCGAATGCTATAAATCAGTAGTCCTTAAACTCGCATAAATTTTTCAACATGACATTTTAAACAGGCTACGGCTTCACTTGCAGAATAAGTTAATAATTATTTTTAAACACTACATAAATCTAATTGAAAACAGAAAGTATGCCTTGAATTCATAGTTAGACCTTAATATTATTTTTAACAGTTAATAATTTTTGAAAAGTACATATGTATATTCTAATCCTGAGATATGTTTAATTAGTAAGTGGCCACCATTGTGTTTTAACTCTAACCATTATTTGTGATAACCAGCAATGTTACAGGAATAGGTTTGAGTTTACCTCGTGAATAGGTATTCTGCCATTTTTTTTATTGTTGCAATGGAATAGGCGTTTGTCTTCCATCCCACCTGATGGAAAGTGTAGGTGAAGACGAAAGTGGTACACGCCCATCCAAAAGAAACCTGTTCACTCTATTCTTGAAGGCTCCAGAGTTAAACTTATCAGGAAAAAATAGGCCCAGGCAGATCGTTCCAAATCTTTGCGATTGATTTTAAGGCCATAAATTAAGTCAAGTCACATTGTATCGAAATACAAGCCACGCGTTTTAAGACATTATAGCACAGTTTTATAAATTTGTTTCTTTTCTTTAACTGTTTGTTTGTTCACCATATTCGGCAGTTAGATCATCACAATGGCCATTCTTTATATATAAATAATAATTTTGTAAGTGTTGGTTTCTATACCTAATTATTTTTGAAATTGTAAATATGAATTATTGTACTATAAAAAATATTTTTAGAAACTCGGATCTAATAACGTGGATCGGTCCACTGGTGGTATGCCGTCACGATCGATGCATCACGCCTTGCTCATCTCACCGTCACGCGATCTGCCGTGCCGCGGTGTGTTTTTTCAGAGGATGAAAGCTCCTATTTATAAAGCCGGCAAATTCTTTCAACGGACCACTGAGTCGGCAGTTTTTGTCTCATATACGAGTATAATGTCAGTGATGCTCGCGATCTGATTAAAACGCGTTTAGTTTTTCAACTAATCCGTTATTACTGCTAGTTTAATTGGAATGGGAATTAAAGCTAGCGGTTCTCAACTCGGAAATCTTTTAAGCGATATTGTTACGGGAAATAATAAAAGAAAATAAACGTTCTTATACAGCAATCCCAGGCGAGGACGTGAAGATTTGAAAAGCAGGTGTGGGAGGATTACGAGTAGATGGAGTCACGTAGACCGGTCGATGTGATGACGTCGCTATCTTGGTGCATGTGCAGATGCGTGCGAACGACGCTGGGGATGAGGCCCTGTAACTGTTTACGGTTGCTGTATCACAGGAAGTATAGCCAACCAATCAGCAATTGAAATGACACCTTTCTTAACTATGTCAAACTAAAAGATTTTATAACAAAATATAAAAAATAAATAACAAATATGAGAGTATTAAAAAAATTCCAAAAATATGTTTTTTCAAACGAATTAATTCAATATAATAAGTATCATACTATGAACCTGAAATAAGATTAAAATATATACAGGTTTTACATGAAAGGCCCGAAATAATTAGCTTTTCCCATTGGTTAACCACAAAGTGACTTGGAGCGAAAATTAAACTGTTTACGTTAAATGGATCCGTTAAAAGTTTCCTTAATTAATCTTTTAAGCTATTTAGTCAAAGAGGTAAAGAAATTCTTTCGCCGCTTTATCGAGTTCTAGAGCGGGAAAGTTAATATAGAATGTAAGTATCGATATTGGGTGGTTATAAAGTCTTTTAGCGATAGAGTTTACAAAGTTGGAAACCTCTAGTTAAATGTTAGGAGCATCGGCATTGGTTCCGCTCAATGAATATCTTGTACTAATTATATTAAATGTTTTTTTGGTTGCAATTTTATTTGTTACTAATAAAATAAAAATATATGAGATAAAACAGTTCGTTGGGTAACATAGACTTTAACATATTTTATAAAAAAAAACTTTTTAATAAAAAAAAAAACATGATGTTGATTAGATATATTTTTTGTTACAAAACCAGCGCCAACATAAACTATTTAGAATTTTTATCAAAAAGCTTTTTCAATAATTTACATTCATCAAACTGAAGGCACTATGAAGTTAATCGCATTGTGAAAATCGCTAGTGTTCGTCCATTTTGCGATGAGATTTTCTAAAGCAATTAACCACGTAAAATTAGTGATGTAAATTATTAAAGTAATAGCCGTTGGGTTATAGTGAATATTGAATTATAGATGAAATATCGGAAGCAGCGGATGAGATCGGTTTTTTCCCGCTCCAAAACCCTGAGGGAAATTCCGAGCAACATTGCGGTTGCAAGCCCTCAATTTATGCAGCCATTCCCGTCTTTATGGATGACAATCTTGACATACGGAAGTTTGAACAATGCAGTTCATGTGGTTCTGTTCAATTAAACGCTGGTTTAGAAGTAACGTTTTAATATTAGCTTAATCAATTTGTATTCCATATAAAAATGTTAAATATTGCTTACGACAGTGGTCGATATAATTGAATTTTTAAATGACCTAGTCTGTTACAAATATTTAAACATATGCATTATCTTTTCCTAAAGTGAGTAATATTACAATTTAAATTACAGGGTTTTAGAAAATACCATTAATGCAGTGTTCGATTAAATTTAACAAGCTATTGCTATGGTAATTCTTATTATAAGTGTTTATTATGCAATTAATGACAAAAACTTGTATATTAATAATAAAACCTTGTATTCCTGTTAAAAACAGACGTCACGCATGCATTTTCGTGATTGATTAAAGTTATTACAATACAAACCACAATAGTAATTACACCGCTCCGTCCATTGATAAAACGTTGTATAAAACGTCGCACTAAAACATTCAAAGTTTGCATTATTGTTCATGTATTCCGAAAATTTTCAGGTGGAATAATGAAAGCGATGAGTCTGAATTGAATGTGAGCGTACAAACGAACGACAATAGACAAAAGGGCGGCTCGAACTGAAAATATGCTGGTGTTTGCGTTATAAACCGAGCCAATCACGTTCGTGGAGCTCGCAGCGAACTAAACGGCGCACGCCAACAAAAGAGCTGTAAAGAATGGGCCACCAACACACTCGTGCTAATAAAATAGTTCCGAGCAACAGGTTGCCCGCGCCCGTTCTACTGCAAACACAATGGCAATAGTAGGAACTAGTAGGGCTACCAACTTTCCAATGATGATAGTCTCTGAGACGTAACTGGGAACCGTAGCGAGATAACGTTATTGAAGCACATATTAAACTTTAATACTTATCCTACAGAGAAAATTTGTGCATTCTGAAAAGTGACGTGAAAAAATTCTGTATAAAATTATAATGTAAATGCCAGAAACTTCGTTTCCTAGAAAATGTGTCACACAAAGAAATTAATGTAAACCTACATTTTTGTATTATGAAATTACTGAGAAACAGTGAAATATCAAGCAACATAAATATTTACCTACTTTTTTACGTAATCATTACTTTTATCTAACAATTAACGACTTGTTTATTATGTGAAGTCATTTCTAGTTCTTAATGGCTGTATAACTTGGGTTTAACCATCAAACTTTATGTCGTTTAAAATTCGTTTGTAAATATGACTGTATGAAGGAACTCGCACTACTGTTGTTCCTAATAAATAGGAATTTCAACTGTTTAGTGAAAAAGTAAAGAAAACCTAAAATAAATTCAAAAGTTACAACTTAGGCACCGGTAGAATGGATCTAAAAGGTTTGGTGAGTTCGGCACCTTTGCACCGCCGCTATAACATGACCAGACATACCATTTCGGTTAAAGGGGCTTAATTTTACAGATGTTCATAAGGGAAGGTCACCACTTAACATCAAATGGACGACCCAATGACATGTTACACAGGCTTGTGTTCGTCTTTGAACCTAAGCATTTTTTCAGGAATATTAGAATTTTGATTTTACTCTTGTATGCCCCGTAATATGCAAGATATCAAGCGAAATTACATATGATCGGGAAGATTTGGGTCGTAGTACCATATTAAACGCGGGCCTATGATCGAAAAACACTGTAGTGCTTTGCTAAATTCATACAACATCTACACGATTTAGAGAATAACAGTGTTACCTATAAGGATAACAGAAAAATAAAAATAAAATATAAATAGATTAATTTGTCAATCAATTCATTTAAAAAGTACTTAAAATTGTTGCGTATTCATTAGTTGGTGTAATTGCAATTGGAATTACATAAAAAAGGTATGCCAGTCACAATTAAGTCACAATTTTGCTAAAGTATATTTTATTTTGGCAAATGAAAAAGATAATGTTAAGTTATAAGAAATATACCACAAAACGACCCTACAAGTTGGTAGCCCTAGAATGAAGATATCTGTGCAATGCTAGTATTAAGTGTGCCAGCTTTAGACATTGTTTGTTCACGCTAGGAATCCATTCAATGTGCGCGTATAATGGTATAATGCGTTTGCTTCCTCGTACATATGGAATCGTGTTGAGATTGTTTTATTAATTTGTTAGGACTTAGTAGACTAAACGCTTATTATACGATTATAGTAAATTGAAAGGCAAACTTCCCTCCTCTTCCTCTTCCTCTCAAATTATCCCGTTTTTAACAAATAAATGTACTTATTACATTTATTTTGTAAAATCATCCCTTATCTATAAACCAATACAAAATGATATAAACATCAAAATGCATATCAACAAACCTAAACATATTCAATGCAATAACAAACATAACTACAGGAAGTTTCTACGTTAGATATATGAAGTGCTTTTACAAGTATATTTTCCAGCAACCTTTTTTTATTAGTTGAATAGTAAGAAATCAAAATTAACTAATATTAACAGTAAAAGAAATATTAAGTGAAAGTTAATGAAAGGAATCATATTTATATGAGGCGTACTAACTTAGTCCTCGGGGTTAGCAACGACCTCAGGGAAGATTACAAATGTCTATGGGTAGCAGTATCCATTTACCATCAGGTTGTTTGCATGCTCAGTTGGTACTTCTATTCTTCTTTAATTCTATTTATATACTTGAATATTAAAGTAGCATTAGTTTTAGTATACACGAATATAATTAAACAATCAGTATGTTTAAGACTTAACTATAGTTTAACAGTTTGACATAAGCAGTGTTTACGAGTACAAGTCGGGAGCAAAGACCGTCTTTAAGACCGAGGTCTTTAATTCCCTGGTTGCATGTACCTTGCGGTTTCGCAACGGATTTAAAAGTTTTCTCCCATTGCCTGCCCGACCAACATTTCGGTGAGGTTAGCTGCGGCTTATCTGACTTCCACAGGAAATTGTTAGTATCGAAATTCAACCTCGGTCGCGTAGATTTACGTACACGTTCATTCACAAAACATTACCAAAAGATTTGTACCAAACTTTAAAAGGGTTGGAAACCTTGTCTCGGCGCGAGAGGACATGCATTTAATTATGCGCAAACAAAAGCCTGCGATGTTTAATTTTAAACCTCAGTCGGCAGAACAATCTATTAAACAAAACAGACGGCACGGCTGCGAAGCGGCAGTAAGTGAGGAGTGACAAAACTTGAGCCGGCGACTAATTAGCAATACAAACATGAATCAGAGGCTATTAGTTGTAATTGAATTGTCGCTGGCGACGAAGTTGGCGCGGTGGTAAATTTAAATATGACGCTTTTAGAGCGCGGTTTTATTAGTGCTCTTACCCACAACGATCGCTGTTTACGATTTAAAAAATCATAACAAATTCATATTCCAATTTATCGCGGTATGATTACACGGAACATACGCGGTGTAATTACCGAGCGTAATGTGAAAAAGATAACGTTCTTGATGCGCAAACGTTCCGTTCATAAGCTATCACATTTCAATGAACTCATTGTTTTTGAATCGGCTGATAAATATTCATGGAAACAAATGACGCTAAATTACTACGGCAACTTCGGCCGACCGAGCGCCCTCGAGACCGCAGCTTGGCGACAATTTTTCATTGAAATTTTATAAAACACTTCTCTCGTTGCTCCGAGAAAATTATCTCCCCCATTGACTAAAATTTTTCACGGTAAGTTTGACATCAATCCATTACCATTCCATTTTTATCTCAAAACCGTCACGGCGAGGTAGAATTGTGTTAATTGCGGCGTTGGATACTTTGTAAGTGTTATTGTGTATAAAAAAATATATTTTTACCCAAAACCTAAATGTCTACGCAAAATTGCGGCAAAAAGGTTTATTTAATTCTTGACACGAATATCTAGAGAATGACAAGCGCTCTTAAAATTTATTTAGCATGAGTTGGACGCAAGAAAACGGACGATTGCGAAAAGTTTTTCGTGTTTTTTTCAGGATGGATAAACTTGTGATATAATGGATGGGTGGAGAGAGTTGATGAAAAATTCGTTTATAGATTAGGGTAAACACAACCGAGCTGATTTGAGATCAGCGTAATGCCGGCGCGTGACGAACGTCCGTTCACATTCATTTATAAATAAATTCAATTAACTCACAGGGAGATACGAAGGTTATAAACTTGTTTTATCATTATGTTTACATTTAATTTACCTATAAAGTATGTGTTGTCTGCTTATAAAATATTACCAAGAATATGAGAATAATGTATGTAACGATATTATTTTGATTGTTTTTATGACCTTTTAGTTTGGTTTACCTTTGAAATGAGGCATGCGTTACATATTTCAAATTCAAATTGTACCAAAAGTTTATGAACGTAGATTCAGAAAGTAAGACTACCTCGATTTTCATTATTAATAATTAAATTAAATTTAAAGCCATTTTAAGTCTCTTATACGTCATAAGTCTTGCATATGTCTTAATTGCCTAACATACATCACGCGCGCAAGGTAAACGTTCCATTCACGTATCTGCTGCGTACATCTGCCCTAATATTCTCGTGTGGGTAAGCATTAATTTGAACTCAAATTTCATTCCCTTGTTTCAACATTTGAACCTTATATATTCGACGCAGACATCTGTTTAATGTCAGCCAGTTGCGATTTTGTAATAGTTATGAGAATTAAAGATAAAAAATATATACCTACTTCATTATTAGTATTTAATAAATCTCGAGAAAAATATCGAATTGATTTTTTCGAGTAAAAATATATGCTACATGTGGTAGAATTCCAGTAGTGTAGGTACATATCAAATCTACCTGGGCACCTCGTTTTAATCGCCGTGTTCGTTTTCAGATAGATTTTTAATAAATTATCTTTTTTTATAAGTATGAAGTAGGAAGCGAGCAAGCAGCCCACCTGATGGTAAGTGGTTACTGCCGCCCATGGACATTTGTAAGCAACTTCATATAGTACAGGGGTTCTATCTGAAGTCGATCACAGACGCCTTGCTCTCCCTGCGCTCCTGAGGACTAAAATGGTCGCCTCACATATAAGTGGGCCGGCAACCACATCAACGAAACGCAAGAACTGCTTCATGCTAAAAATAGGTGTGGCGGTGGTATTCCCCGGTCGAACCACGTTAAATAATAAGACAAAGCAACAAGTTTTTGATATTATTTATTGTTATTCATTTAATCGACATAATTTAACACATTTACTACACAAAGCGGCAAAATGAGTATGCTTAAATTTTGTTTATGAACCTAAGTATTTTTCTGTCTGAGGTCCCACGAGTCCCAATGTTATGATTGGTATAGACACAAATAAAGTTAACAAACATGAATATTCATGACAATAATGAAATCTGAAATTATGATTGGAGTATCATGTATGTTTGTCGCGGAATTGAACCTGACACTTGCATAGTAACTCAGTCATGTTTTTTTTATAAGATTGAAGTAACAAACTAGCATGCAGCCCACCTGATGATATGTGGTTACTGCCGCTCATGGACATCTGTAAGCAACTTCATATAGAACAGGGTTCTATCTAAAGTCGATTACAGATACGCTGCTACTTCCGTTTACTGAGTTGATCGCCTCATAAGTAAGACAACCACACCCTTCTAATGAAACGCAAGAACTGTTTCAAAAGATCGGCACTAAAGAAATTAAAACCTGCCAATTTCGAGTCGGATTCGCGCACTGAGGATTCCGTACAAGTATCTATGAGAAACGGAACGAAACACGAATTCTGTGGGAGCACCCCTTAAATATTTATTTTATTTTGTTTCTATTTGTTGTAAAGCAGCAACAGAAATACATCATCTGTGAAAATTTCAATTGTGTTACTGACACGGTCCATGAGATACAGCCAGGTGATACACAAACCACCAAACGGACAGACAAACAGTGTAGTCTTAATAATAGGCTCTAGTATTTACCTTTTGAGTACGGAATCCTAAAACTACGCGTGTTACATATTAAAGTAGATGAAACCGAGAAAAATGTCTAAAATCATATATTCCCTTATATCTGTAAATAAAACAGGTAACCAAAGCTTCGCGAATGCAATTTGTAAGGAATACAACAGTACAGCGGTTTCCATTTCCAAAGTGACAGATTTCGCAACAACATTTAATTTCGAAGCTGATAATCGAAAAGTACACTTAAAGCGAGGGCATAGAACACGAGCGACCGCAATTGTAACTGAGGTGGCGCTGGAGATGGAGGTGAAAGAATTTGTTACAAGCGAACACACGGTTACAAAGAACGTTTAACAGAAACGAAAAATGTGGTAGAAAGGTCGCAGTGAGTAGCCTATTTCCACAATTTTTAAATTATACTATTTTTAGTTGGTAGGACCAGTGTAGTTCGACCGGGGAATTACCACCACCACACCTATTTCTAGCATGAAACAGTTCTTGCGTTTCGGTGGAAGGGTGTGGTTGCCGGCTCAGTTATATATGAGGCGATCATCTTAGTCCTCAGGAGTAGCAATGCATCTGTGATCGACTGAGAGCCCCAGTTCTATATGATGTTGCCTTCAGTTGTCCATGGGCTGCAGTAACCACTTACCATCAGGTGGACTGTATGCTCGGTTTGCTACTTCATTCTTACATAAAAAATACTATCTTAGCTTCCGGGGTTGCGGGCGGCTAGAAAGGGAGTTCAAACCGTTCAGCCAGATAACCCCGGAAAGGATGGCGGTATCGTATCGTAAAGACCAGACGGTGCGGTGGACCCAGCCGTACACCTGGGATGAGCCCGATGGGGCAACGCGCTCACAGGATTCTGGTTGTATTTTTGGATATCCCGGAGTCTTCTTCGCAGCACCGAGGACGGCCACCGGGACTGTTTTAGTGCGGTATAAATCCCACATAACCTGGCGTCTCTCCCGCGGCGTCGAGTGCCTTTGATTGTTTCCTCGAGAACAAAAAAAAGGTTATAAACTATCTGTGTGCTAGATTTCTATCCTACTATTTCTATCCTCTATTCATATCCAACCAGTAGTTGTTATGTGAAAGAGTAACAAACACACATACATCCTCAAAAACTTTTTGTATAACCTATATTAACACATTAGCAGAGATAGCCTAATGGTTGAATTTCGGCCTCTCAATCGAGGATCCGGGGTTCGAATCCCAGGCACGCACCACTAAATTAT
>DWNE01001088.1:0-23650 GCA_018249875.1 Cecropterus toxeus | reverse complement strand
AAATACTGTAAATGACAATTTGTAAGTGCCCCCGTAGGCCTATACAAAATAAAGATATTTCATTTCATTTCATTTCAACAGAACCAACAGCTGTTTGCCAAAAGACGTTACCGTATATCAATAGTAGTATTAGTAATAGTGGTATTCATGAGTAATATCAAGATGTATGATTGTTTTTAAAAATCTATATATATAAAAGGCAATTCCGACTCACTGACTTATATATCAATTCACAGGCGAAACTACTGTACCTAGAATTTGTACCTAAAATTTGGTACAAGGATTTCTTTCATGGTGTAAGTGAGCGATAGAAAAGATTTTTTAGAAATTCAACCCCTAAGGGGTTTAAATAGGGGTTAAAATTGTGTATGTAAGTTCGCCAATTTTGAAGCAAGCTCTATGAAACTTATTATCTGGCTTTATGGGTAGGAATAATGAATGAATTTTTTTTAATGTCCAACGAAGTGGGCACGGGTCTGCTAGTAAAAATATATAGTAATAGAATAATTTTAAATACGTGGCTGCACCTATTCTGGATTTAAGTAAATCATAGTGGTCTCATATTACATTCACGATATGAAATGCATTCAGTGGCGTAGCGGGCGTTTGGACCCCGTATAAAAAATGTGTGGCGGCCCTTAAGAAGGGTAAAGATTTCTCACAAAAGAAGAAAATGGTTGCCAAAAATTATAAGAAATTTTAATTCATCTACCTGTCTGTCAAAATTTGGGAAGTTTTTATAAATGTTTGCTTACGCACACGTATAATTGATACGGCAGATACGACGACAGCTACGCGCCTGCGCATTGTATGGTATTGAATTTGCCTAATATGATGTCTATTTTGGGTCCTATATGCTCTTGAAAGGCGATAACACGCATGAGAATATTGTTGCCCATCTGATGAAACACGTGAGTGTGTATTGGGTACTGTAATGAATAAACTGATTATATTTAGACGAACACCGTACCTACAGTCTGAATCGAAGGCCAGGAAACATTGGCTTCAAGCATCATTTCAAGATTTAAACGAATTTCTGTAAATTTTGCTACAATTTGCAACGAAATTTCATAGCATTAAATATAGGTATGTTGTTTAGTTCGAATATGATACGCACGAGTGCTAAGATTTGATACTACAGGTAGTAGGTAAATCATAATCGAGGACAAGACAATAAGGTATAATGTTCCTAATGATAGTCGATCGTATATCCAAGTAGTTACATTCTTTTTAAATATTGTTATAATCATAATACATTACACAGCATGACGGCACCGCTTTCTTAGAATTATACTTGGAATTCATAGGAAGGGTCTAATGAAACCCACAAAACAGGTACTTGAACGTTTCTGAGAATCAGCGGAATTTAGAATGTGTATTTGTTATCAGAGGTCCCTTTTATTTGGTCTGTTACATTAGTAGAAAAAAGAGTTTACTGTGCAGGTAGTCGTTCCCAACCAATTTCACTCAGGTAAAACTTCCAGATAGGAAGATACATGAGCACCTATTCCATAAAAAATAGGCAAAGTCAAAAAATGCTCCGTACCAAATACTCATAATACATAAAATTCTGAAAAATTCTTAGATTGTTGATAGATTTATAAGTAAATAGGTGTAAAGCAAAATGTTTTCATGACGTTCTTGGCCTTAAACAACAATGTCGAAAATTAGTAACGCAAATACAACTCTTGGAAGAAAACTAATATATCTAATGACGCACACTCATTATTTACGAAACGAGTGAAATGACGCAAAAGGGAAGTCCACGAATGGTATCTAAATCTAATGAGATAGTGAAAAACGAATGATAGAATTGAGGTAATTGCAATATTAATATATTACCGTGTTAATATTTTATAACTTATTGCATGTAACTAGGTAGGTATATAAACTCCTTTTCTTGGAAAAAAACTAATAGATATTTCTAGAAACGTACATTGGTTAAGGTTATATTAGATACACTACTAATATGGCATCTTAGTAGATATCTAGTACTGACTGATAAGATTAGGAAACGACTAAAAAGTGAAACGAAATCGTTAATGTTGAATATCGTCGTGGAACAAAAAATGTCCAACAGTCTCACTCGTGTTATTATTATACTTGGCTACAACTTCCCCTCGTGTTATTTCTACACATCACGTGTGGGAAAGTTCGTTATTTGCGTCGTTTTATTTAAGGGCAAAATGAGGTCGATTTACATTACAATACGACGCCACGACGGGGAACCGTTGAAACTTGCGTTATAAGAGGGGTGCGGGGGGAGGTCGCAGCTGCTATCGGAATTATTTCTAGGCGACCGGAGCGGAGAGGGGGAATTACGTCACATACTTGCATCTGTGAGCGTTCCATTCTAACCGTGTCATTGAAAAAGTGATCAGACAAAAATGGACTTTATATTTTTGCGCCAAGGAACGGAAACCCCCAGAAAATTCCATCCATATAAAACTTATCGACTGACTCAAGCTCGTTCGGCTCATGCGTGACGCATAGTCGCTGAGTCAATCAATATTACAATCTTATGCACTTGTTTTTCGTATATCTTTTGTTATTAAGAAACAAAGATAACGATTATATTTACTTAATACAATATCCTGCTGCGATGCAAAACAAATATTAGTTAAATCTTATGTTATTACATTAACCTACAAGTTACCTTCCTAAATTCATTTATCGTGAATGTTGAGTACATATAAAAGAGAAGCTATTTACGTATTTTAGATGAATACCAACGAATATTGGCAGAATAGTAGGTACAGTTTTATATAATTAGGTATTTAATCTTATTTACGTAGGGAAAAAGACATACATATTTACTTTCTCAAAGAAATGGTAGCTACGGTGCTACAAAAACTATTTACTTAGTTAAGTTTATCATTAATGAAAGAAAATTTAAGAATTTATATGAAACTAGGTATTTATCTAGGTTCTAAAAGTATAGTATGGTTAAGTTAATGTTAAATTTCGCGTTCTACTTTTCAGTTATACTCTTAAATTATTTTTTAAGATAACATTAACGAAAACTAAAGCCTTATAAGTGTAACACATGTATGGATCCAGGCAAAGCTAGTCTTCGGAATTCTTACATATCGATCGCGTCCCCTTTAGCGGCCCCTCGCTTGGCTCAGATCATCAACATCCTCCCCTCCTTGCCCCGCTTCTTCACCTCCCCCTGCCCCAACCCAAACATTAACCGCATTGCGTTCGGAAATACGTACCAATTTTTAATAAATTTAAGTATATTACTACATACTATACCCAGCCAGCGGTTTCTCTTGCATTATTATATATATTGATAATAAAGCGAATGTACATATGCATGATGGAAAGTAAGTCTAATTATTGTTGACATAGACCTTTCTGAATATTTATGTAAACAAAATATGTCGGCTTTTAAATTAGATGAAAATCTACAATCAAGGTCCATAAAAATCTTCATCAGTATCCTACGCTGTTAAGGTAGTTTTTGTTTTTATTTTCTTATTGTAAAGCAATAATAGCATATGAATGTATATGTTAAAAAAAACATTTAAAATCGTTTTAGCGTCAAAAATTGCAAGGCCGGCATAGCTCATGTAAAATTTAAACAATTTATTATAATTATGCTACTTAAATTATTTCAATTTATTTTCATATTCATTTAGTATATTATTTGTAAGCGTCCTGCAACTGTACTTTTTTCTCTAAGGTAAATCATATAATGCTGTTTATAATTGTTGTTATTGCGAATCTCATGATGTACATTTTTCCGTGTATAAAAATATATAAAATTTATTTCAGTAAATTATAATGTTACAGTGAGTATCCGAAACACGGCTATCGACCGACGCCATTGCGCCCTCGAAATGCGTCTTTACGCCGCCATTTTGTTTTATGAAATGCGCAGTTGGGAGTCGAGTATATAAAGCGGCCATGACGTAAAGCGCCGTTCTCATAAAATTTTCAACGTGGTGAAGTGTAGACGTCCAGTGTTGTGCAGTGAAAAGAAGCTCATCTAGTCAATTAGTGCCTGTTTGGATTCAGGTGTGTACAATTCTCACCCGCAATAATATATCTATAGCCCAAATACTAAAAAATGGGCTATAGTGCTCAAGAAAAATCTGTCGTTGACTTTTGTGAAAGTAAAGCAGAGTCCCTATCTAACTGGGTCCGTAAAGTTAAATGTAAATCGATAAATGCTAGAACAAAGAGAAAGCGTGATTTGCGAATAATCGCCATTTTGAGTAACTCACTGTCTCGCGCTGAGAGCGAGCTCATATCGAAACAAAGAGAACGTGCTAGAAGGTGGGCGCTAATGCAAGCTGATCTCGGATTGTGCAATAAGGAAGAGGAAATGGCCAAGCAGCATCGAGAGAAAATAGATAACTTATGGAAGAATGATCTCAGCGGTCTCGATAGTTTTTTTAAAGAATTAGACAATGTTAAACCCATAGCTAGTGTAGGGTGATAGGAAAGTGATTTTTCGTTTTGTATCTGTGATATATGCAGGATGTTTTTCTAAATTACAGTCCCATTGCGTTTCGCGTGGGTCTGCATCCGACGGCCGCCATCTTGGTTGCCGCTGGGGCGTGGTCGCTGCTTACTACAAAATGGGTTTGTAACGGTATCATGCATTTATTTAGTTAATTCTTTTTAGCAAATTGTAAATAAATTTAAATTATAGTTAAAGATTTCAGTTCTCTGTTGAAAAATAGTAAATTGGAAATTGAGTTTTATTCATATTGAATAAGAATATTGTAACATATGTTTAAGTATGAAAATAAAAGAAGTTTTAAAACAGTGTTTCGAATTTCATTTTCTTCTTCTTTGTCTATTGTTGTTTCACCCACAATGTATTATTCCATGAGTCATCGTCAACACTTCCGAGAACGTGGCGGTTGCGGGGAGGCGAGTCGCTGAACGTATGCGAGCTGTTCGTGGAGGCTACGTGCTGTCATGTCGAGGTCGCTGCGTATCACGCCACGACATACGGCCCACTCGACACGCGATAAACGGCGTGCGAACATGAATAAATCCCGGTGTCAGCCCACACTAGGTAACCGTTAGGAGATTGCGCCATAATTTCTGAAATGTAATCATGTAACCTAAGTATTGTCACGAAACGATATGGCCGTCTACGGACGGATTTTTCGTATACTTTGTTGTGTTTGGAGCCCAGATGCCTGCTCTTATGTAGCCGTGGAGTATACTGCCCGACCTGACTTGACCTGAACATGCTCTACCGTGCGGGTGACGCACTCTGGCACTGCGCCTACTGTCCGTCCGCTGGAGGAAAGTAAGGTGTTGGTGAGTGTATGTTAATAAATAATGCAAAACTATTTTATATTAATCGCCCACTTCAATTTTTCGTAATATGCGGGCATTTTTCCTTTAACATTCACCTCTCGCAGAGTTACGACCAGCTCCTGATATCCAAAGCTGTGGAAGGATGACGGAAGAGTAATGAATCACTGACATGCCGATTTAAAAATAGACACGCCAGAGAACACGTCAAATTGCGCGTTGAGAGCTGTAGGCAACAATTCCAGGTCAGGTCTTTACAACTTGTCTGTGTATCATGTGGACCATATATGAAATTACTAGTGGTGGTTTAAAATTATATTGAAACTGAATCTGTATTTGTGAACTACGAATTATTTAAACGTGACAATTGTGGGCTGATGCACGAAGCGAACGAACTACGTAAATTAAGGAACGACGATTAGGGTATCCAATCTGCGTATCGAACCTGCTACTCTGATATAAACTGAAATAAAATGAGGACATGGAAATAGGGACTCTATGTATGGATCTTTCATATGCGGTGAGTTTAATGAACTTTCTAGAAAGTTTCTCATTAGGAGTTTGTAAACATATTTACGAAAGTTCTCTTTGACTCCGTATTTTAACATAATATGAGATGTTAAATTTTACAATCAACATTATCTGCTGGACAGTTGATTAATTGGTTTGTGTACGTTTCACAGCTTACTGGATGCCGTGAACTTGGTGAAAGAGACCGCGTTCATGCTCCCAATTCTACAATTCTGCACTAAAAGGAACAAGTGCTGGGAAAACTAGACTGTTCCTATAGTAACTTTGGAATTATCACTTCTACATTACACAGATGACTATTTATAATCCTAATAAGCACGTGACATTTATCGAGCGGAGTAAATCTTATAAATCTAATATGAAACCTATATAAGCTGAATAATCGTATCGCGCTCTGAGAATGACCGAAGTAACACTTAGGTAAGTGGTCGTTCTACTTATATACTAGATATTTTACTGGTAAAGAAATTAATTATAATTAAGGTTCGTATTTCTTACAGGTTGCATGGTGAATTTGATAACTTTCTGTAGTAGCGATAATCCCTGACCTCATTCCTAAATTTCGAATCCCATCTGTCTGTATGGAATACGAACTGCACAATCTAGAATCAATTTCTTTACTTTATCTGGTTGATAGAATTACATCTTAGACTTTTAATATTTCAGATTTGAAGGCCAATATCTACCGAATTGAATATTTTTAAAGCATGTAAATGATAAAGATATCACAATTACTAGATAGAAATACCAATCTTTGCGATTAAGAGTCAATATTCTTTTATGAAAGATCTAATTCATTATATAGCATTTCGTTTTCATAACACATTTTATACAAGTACATATATCTCTGAAAATCTTAAATACAACTATAATTTTGTATTGCGATACGGTAAGTCATCTATGATGTACCTACCAGTCAATATCATAGATTCTCGATGGTTTTTCAAAAAGAATATCCTAGCAAGACGAGGGCCTGAAGAAAGGGCTTATTGACATTTATACAATTTTTTTCAGATACAGTAATTAAAAATAAACATAATTTAAATATTCAACAAAGTAAAAAGCTACGTAGTTAGAACACTCACGCGGCTATGGATAAAAATAAACATTCGATTGTTTATAACGGCTTATGTAACTTTACAAGGAAAAATAAGATTTCTGGACTCAGTTGTGGAATAAGTCTTGGCGTGCCAAATTTATTTTTAGGTTTTAAATGTGCATCGTTTCCAATCAGACGCAATATTTATAAATTATTAGATTTTGTCTATAAATGAATTCGCGTAATGAATGAGAAAGAAACAGCAGTTCAGCGTTAGCTAATAAGCGGATCGGAGATAGCGGATAAGGCAAAATGAAATATTTAAATCAAATAATGGAATTATAAGTACAAGTTTGCAGATGATTATATTTATTTTACGATTTGCGACAGATTAACACAAATATTTATACCGATCTTCTAGACATTCTGCGGCCGTTACGGTCTTTCTTTTTCAGGACTCTGCATTGAAAAATAATCAATATTTCAAAGATAATATAGATATTTGGGACAATTGAATTAACAAAAGTAAACATTTACTACATAAAGCTATTTTGTCGAAGGCAATTCATTTTCAATTATCAAATCAAACGTTAATAATCGTTGAAGTATTATTTTATGTTGAAAATTAATACGATATTTTAGTTGAAACAGCAAATAAATCAATAAATTTATTGGCAGTGAAAATTGCAAGTATGTAAGGTAAACTTTTGCAATAATAATTTATTGCTGCATGATTATTGGTGGTACCTTATTATTTGTTAGATTGCTTGCTCGCTTGTTTTAATCTGAATTCAGGAACGAGTCATCTTGTACGAGAATATACTGGAAAATTGCAACTATACTAAAAGTATGTACGAGTATATTAGGAAATTAATTCAACACACATCTGAAGATTGAATGAGACCCGATGAGATTCGTAGATAAAACAAGAAAAGTTAACACTTATTTTCAGCAATTTTATGTAGAAAAACTGATACTGTGGATGTATGACATATTTCATCATTATCATCCTTAGATTCATGTAATCTAATCATCTTCATGTAGTAAAACTGTCCTTGCGTCGCTCTTGAAGCCCTCGTGAGTAATATCAATCATTAGACTTAGTTTCTTGGAAGCTGAACAATCCAGCACAGAGGACCTGAGTTACTGGCGTTACTGTACAAGTATGTGTATACTTATGGCCTTTTATCTACTTGCTACATGTATATTATATAGATATGCTAACCATATCGAGACGAATCGAGACACCGATGACTAAGTATGAAGCTCATAAATTTGACGAGAGTAAATTTCTACAACTGTCAGCTACTAAAAAGCAATCAGGTAACCACAATATTTTCTTTCATTTCTAAAATGATTGTATTTAGAAATGTTCTTACAAATATTCGTTGTGTTGCTTTTTGTTACTACCGGATGTTTAAACTGTAGCATTTTTATATTATAAGCAAATATATTACTTGCCTGTAGATAAATGTTGCATCCTAAAATATTTACTAGTACCTATCCATGGTATATTTAAAATATGATATGCTTATTATTTTATCCTTAATAATTAGATATAGGTTATAAAATATTTACTCCCAAAATGTAGGTGCCCATAAAACTATGATGATACGTGAAGAAACAATTCCCAATATTTATAAATGAACGAAACAATCCTACAAAGCTAAGTGAAATAAAGTATGAGTATGTAGAATGAATTGGATACACAAAACTGTCATGGGTAACATGTCACAATTGTCCGATATGTAACTGTTAAGCCAAGAGCCGTATCGCCTGTAAGATGTAACCGGAAAATAATACCCAAGAATATCATGAAATTATTATGAATACTTCAAGGAACAATACTATGTAACTAAGCGCATCTACTCAATCGGTCATATGAACATAAGAGGTACACTGAGATTGAGAGAACGGTTATGGTATAAACACTTGTAACGTTTTCAATTATGAATATAAGTGGAATGAATACAACTGTATGTAAAAATGTGCTATATAATGCTAATTCTATTATTTATAGTTAGTGCATAGTTATGTTTTTCTCTTCGACCTGTCTGCCTTTCACATTTGTCAACAGAAAGCAAACAGCATGTCGTCCAGGGACTCTCCTGAGTGGTAAAACTGCATTTCCTATATATCAGCCCCGGCGAATAAATTATTGTCCTGTCAATGATGAGTTACACTGATATGATGTACAACGACTACAGCAACATGTATTTTATCTTAATGTCCTGTAAACGAAAACGCTAAGATGTCCTGCCGTGGGCTTATGTGCAGTGTAAAGTTAGGCAGAAGGTGACACACAAACTGCATGGTCCCTGCTACGAATTGTTTCTATGTAGTTCAATGAGTGAAGTGAATCCGGAGAAGGGTGTGTAACCCAAGTTGTGTTTGTGCTGTTTGTTTGTGCATATGTCATAACTGTGTTAAATCTAATGCACGAGTGTATCGTTTGTGCATTGTAATCTAAATATGTAAACGAAGTTCTTGTGTGAGTTCTACCTTTAGCCGGCTAAGCTTCTGAATTGGGAGTAATTAGATTTGAGAAATCAACGTATACTAAATGTACATGGCGCGTTGGGTCAGTCTGGTCGAAAGAACCATGTTAGCCTGTTGCCAGTTTGCATGCGTTCTGCGCATAACTTAGCTAGAGGTGCTTGCCTAGCGTTACTACGAGTAGCCTACAACAGTGAGCGAATCTTCTGGCTGCTAGTTCCTGAAGGACTGCACTGCTAGCCAGTTGCGGGATGGTCACCTGCCAACCAGTCTACATGCTCTGCATCCTTAGCCCTAGTCAGCGGGTCTTCCACATCCCGCTTCGATGTTTCTCTTCTTCAGCTTTTCAGTTGGTAAGTTATCTCCTAAAACCTCTTTGTGTGTATTATATTAATTATAATACATATTTCAAATAAGTATCGATTACTTAAGATAATCGCATTCTGCCAGCCTGCCTGTGACAAGCGTCCGCGTGCCGGTCTACAAGCTGCGCGAGTCAGTCTATGCGTCTTCGAGCGAAGTTCAAGATGTGGGTACGATGTCATTGCCTTACTGTGTCGTGGTCGAATCTTCACGCCTACCTGCGGAACTCCGGACTGAACGTCTTTTGCCTGTGTCAGCAGGCCTCACCCATGCTGTGCTCCGATCTTCTTTACTCTTTCAGAAGGTAAGTTATCGTAGGATTTATTTAGAATTTAGAAGTATGTAATATAATGATAATAGATTTTAATAGTTATTAAGTTATTTCTTTTTCGATTTACCTCTAGCTGCAAATATACTGCAATCCTGAGTCTTCGTGCCAGACTTCGTGTTGTGAACCAGGGCTGCAAATGCAAATGAACATTGTCTGGCGTGTTCCTGTACTGCCTCCTTGCGTGTTTCGTTGCGTCTTTTGACAAAAGCATGAAAAGGGCTGTCAGAAGCCGAGATTAACTACTTGCTGTGAGCTGAGAAACCACTGCCTGTATCAGCGAGTCTGCATTTTCTCCCTCTTGCCATTGAGCTTTCTTTCAGTTAGTTGGTACGTGATTTATTTATTTATATTATTATGGATATTGTTATGCTCATTTAACATTAATAACTTAAGTAACAATCATATCCTGGCAGCATTCTTTCGGCCGACATCGTGTCAACGTGCCATGAGCTGTGCGGTGCTAACGTCTATTCCTGCGTGCAGCGTGCTTCATCAAGCCAGCCCTCTTCCTACCTAGTTATGAAAAATAATATTTGGCGAGTGTCTTCGTGCGAGCTCAAGACTGCTGGCATGCTTTTAAGACTACCTAATCTTCAAATCCAGCTTCGCCGACCGAGCCGAACATCCCTTGCCTGAGTCAGCGGGCCATACACATCTTGCCTAGCATATCAATGTTCTGCAATCTCACCTGGTAAGTTATGTCTTTTTATTGATTTTACTAATTGCATGATAAGCACGATAAGTGCTAAATGTACTGACTCCAAAAAATATTCTACCAGTTTGCGTCACCGTGCTGTCTGCGTCTGCAAACTTTTCCAAAATAATCTGCGGGATCGCCGGGTCCCTCTGCGCGAATTTCTTGTCATTCCGCGAGCCTCCCGGCTACGCGAGTCTCCGTGCTTGCGTGCTGCGAGAGTCTTCATGCCGGCCCGCATGCTGCACGAGTCTTCGTGCCAGCCTGCAGGCTGTACGAGTGTCCTTGCTGCCCTACGGACTGTGCGAACTTCCTTGGCGCCAGCGTGCTGCTCGAGTCTCCGTGTCAGCCTGCGTGCTGTGCCGGCCTCCTCGCCGCTAACGTGCTGCATGATGCTCCATGCCAGCCGTCGTGCGGTACCAGCCCTCTTGCCGCCTGCGCGCCCATGTCTTCATATCAGCCACGTACTGTATATCCCCGTGCCAACCTTCGCCCTATAAGAGTTTGAGTCAGCCCTCAAACTGCACAAATTACCTTACTTAAGCCTTCACTATTCTCAGTGCGGGCTTTCATCCTACTAAAATCTCTGTACCTTAATCTTCAGTCTGTACGAGTCTCGGTATCGGCCTTCAGTCAGCATGAGCCTCATTGCCGGCTTTCATCCTGCAAAAGTCTCCGTGCTGATCTTCCGCCTGCACGAGTTGTCGTGCTTGTCTTCCGCCTACACGAGTCTATTTGGGCCTTGATCCTGCTCAAATCTTCGTGCCGGTCTACCACCTGCACGCGACTCAGTGCGGGTCATAATTCTGCACAAGTCTCCGTGCTGGTCTACCACCTGCACCAGTGTCGGTGCGGGCCATCATACTTCTCAAATCTCCAGCCGTTCTTCAGCCTGTACGAATCTTGATGCCGGCGTTCAGGCTGCACGAGTACGAGTTCCCGTATCGGCCTTCATCCTGCGCGGGTGTCCGTGCTGCCCTTCGTGTTGCACGGATGTCCGTGACTGTCTTCAACTTACTCCTGGGTGCCTTCGGCCCTCTGGCAACATCTGGGTGCCTTCTCGGCCGTCGAGCTTCGCCTGAGTGCCTTCTCAGCCTTCGAGCTACGCATAGGCGTCCCTGTGTCGGCCGACGAGCGGCACGCGTGTCCGTGTCAACCCACGTTCCACGCTTGGGTGCCTTCTCGGCCGTCGAGCTACGACTGAGTGCTTTCTTAGTCTTCGAGCTACCCATGGGGGTTCCCGTGTCAACCGACGTGCTACACACGTCTCCGTGTCAGCCCACGAACCATGCGTGGGTGCCTTCTTGGCCCTCGAGCTACGCCTGGGAGCCGTCCCAGCCCTCGACCTAAACCTGAGTCAGTCCTCGAGCTACGCCTAGGTGCCTTCTTGGCACTTGAGCTACGCCAGCGTGCCTTCTCAAGCCTCGAGCTACGCATGAGTGGCTTCTGGGCCATCGAGCTACGCCTGGCTGCCTTTGCGGCTCTCCAGCGACGCGTGGGTGTCCCCATGTCAGCCGACGTGCTGCATGCGTCTGCGAGTCAGCCCATGTACCATGCGTGGGTTTCGTCTCGGCCATCGAACTACGCCTGGGTGCCTTCTCGGCCCTCGAGCTACGCCTGGGTGCCTTCTCGGCACTCGAGCAACGCCTGGGTGACTTCTCGGCCCTCGAGCTACGCCTGGGTGCCTTCTCAGCCCTCGAGCTACGCCTGGGTGCCTTCTCGGCCCTCGAGCTACGCCTGGGTGCCTTCTCGGCCCTCGAGCTACGTCTGGGTGCCTTCTCCGCCCTCGAGCTACACCTGGGTGCCTTCTCTGCCCTCGAGCTACGCCTGGGCGACTTCTCGACCGTCGAGCTACGCCTGGGTACCTTCTCGGCCCTTGAGCTACGCCTGCGTGCCTGCTCAGCCATCCAGCTACGCATGGGTGCCCCCGTGTCAGCCGACGTGTTGCACCCGTCGTCGTATCTGCCCACATTTTATCGTGGGTGCCTTCTCCGCTGTCGAGCTACGCATAGATGTCAACCAACATGCTGCAAGAGTCTTCGTGTCAGCCATGTTCTACGCGTGGCTGCCTCCAAGCTACTAATGGGTGTGCCCAAGCTCACTAACGTGCTGCATAAGTCTTCGTGCCAGCCGACGTGCTGCACGAGTCCCTGAGTCAACCCACGTTCTCGTGTCGGTGCCTTCCTAGTCTTCGTGCTTCCCATGGGTGTCCCAGTGGCGTGGCGTGGCGTGTCGTGCTGCACGAGCCCTCGTGCCAACCGTCGTGCTGCACAATTCTTCGTGCCAGCCCTCGTTCTGCGCGAGTCTTCGTGCCAGATGTCGTACTGCACGAGTCTTCGTGCCAGGCGTCGTGCTGCACGAGTCTTCGTGCTGGCCCTCGTGCTCCACGAGTCTCCATGTCAGCCCACACTTTCTACGTGTGGGTGCCTTCCTCGTCTTCGTGCTTCTCATGGGTGTCCCCGTGGGCGCTGACGTCCTGCACGCGCCTTCGTGCCAGCCGTCGTGCTGCACAACTCTTCGTGGCAGCCCTAGTGCTGCGCGAGTCTTCGTGCCAGCCGTCGTGCTGTACAACTCTTCGTGGCAGCCCTAGTGCTGCGCGAGTCGTCGTGCCAGCCGTCGTGCTGCTCAAGTCTTCGTGCCAGCCCTAGTGCTACGCGAGTCTTCGTGCCAGCCGTCGTGCTCTACGAGTCTTCATGTAAACCCACGTTCTGCGCGTGGGAGTCGCCCCAGTTTTCGACCTACGCATGGGTGTCCTCGTGTCGTAGTATTCCTGCACGCGTCTTCGTGTTGACGTAAGTGGATCAATCCGTGAGTGTATTTGTACATCATTAGGTATCAGCCTTGAACGTCGTTATTCTCAATTCTCTAAATAACCGTCCATACCAAAACAACGTAATAATGACCTACCTTGCTTCATCAGATATACATCCGTATGCTCCTTGCCTGAGTTAATGCATATTAGTATAGTATTTAGGACACAATATTCCGGGCTGTTATCAGCCGGCCACGCAAATTCTTCTTGCATCTTCAGATTTTAACCCTGATTTTATCTGGCGGCTTCGCTTCTACGATTTCTGCCTCTACCACTGTACGCCTATCACCGTGCATCTCCCTGCCTTTGAGTCAACGGCTGATTCTCGAGGAGTTCGTAAGATTGTAAATTCCTTAGTATTTACTCAGCAAAGTGTGTTTTTAAAGCAAGCACATAATCTAATTAGCATTTAATCAGTTTATGTTTTCCTAGCAAGGTTTATTTTACTGTGATTGTAATTTGCTTATTTGTACACGCATTGCCTGCGATTTGTCGATTTTTTTCTGTATTAATTTTGTATTCTATGTAGGAATGTCCTCGCTTTTTTGTGGTAGTCTTGTTCGCAGAACACTTCAGCATCGTTAGCATGGGAGCGTGGGCAAAACATTCACAGGAACTTGTATAGAATCCACAATGAAAAAGTTACGATGTACGCTTCTCAAAAGTAATTAACTTATTCTACCTTTTTGTCTCTCCAGTTTTTACATAATTCACTTGATACTATTGTATGTAATATACATAATTTTCCTTTCTTAATGTTAAATGGAGAAATTTTCTCCACGTTATTTTGTGTCATCTGTTTCCAGATCTGCTTCTTTGTAATCTACGCAGGTACAAACTGAAAAAGCACATTTTTAGTGTGATTTTGCGATTATTTACTAAATCTTTGTGTTATGTGTTATTGCATTGCATAATGGATAGAGGTTAATTAAAATTGCAAACTGTCGTTAGAACATTGTTGTTAAATTTGTTTTTTGCACATTAACCGCGAGGAAATGCTTCTCGCATTGTGTTGTTTAATTTTCATGTTCTCAGGCTTTAGGCTGGTCAGCATGTGAATGTAAATTTGGGAGGCAGATTAACGTAGACATGTTTGGACCATTCATCGCAGTGCACAAAAAGCTTCTTACATAGAACTTCTGGTAAAGGTGCCTAAAAGAATTTGTAACAAATGTACCCGTATTGAAACACGAGCATGATGCTAAGTTGAAGTATGGTTATATAGTTCTGTTTTGGGAGATGCAGTGTCTACACTTTAACGTTGGGGATCTCGCATGGTATTGTCATTGTTTTCATGTTCTCAGAAAATAGTTAACGCTTAGCTTTTAACATAATGTGAACAGTGATAACTACATACCTCTCTTTATTTTGGAGTACTTATTCGTTTTTAGAAATAAGACCTTTCAACTGTTTAACTTGAGGAATATATCCTCGCATATATGTGTGGCTTTTCCCGTGTTCTCAGAACTTATTTCGCACGTGGATCAACTACGCACCATAGAAGGCTTTCTTCAGTATTCATACCGGTATGATAAAAATATCTTCATTATCGTTAGGATAACGTGAGGAAAACTCCTCGCATTTTTGTTTGCGTGTTCTCAGGACAAGTTTTTGCCCGCACGAGTTAGAGCTTATTCACGTGGTTTTCATGTGTGTTAACGTCTAAAGACATCCTGCAACCCTTCATGACGGGTATAAAACAATTCCTGCTAAAAAGTTAATTGAATCTAAGCAAACGTGGGGAAATAATCCTCGCATAATATTGTCAGTATTCACGTGTTCTCAGAGACATGGATTATGGTTCGAAGCAGAGGCGACTGGCAAAGCTGGTGCTGCAAATCCTCAAAACTCAGGTCAACACATTGTTTTCCTTAGTTTTTATTACATTTAACTAACGTGGGGTCAACCCTCACATATTTTTTCTTGATTTTACCGTGTTCTCAGGTCTAATTTTGGTCCACACGTGGTAGAACACGCTAAACACAACAACGTTCCTAGCGAGACACTCGAACAGGTCAGCATAACAAAGTCTCAAAAATTTAATGAAAAATGACCTTGTTTTGCCGTGAGGAGCCAATCCTCACATAAAGTGTCTATTCCTATGTTCTCAGGGCCGTAGCTTACGAGTAAGCCGTATACGGATGTACTCATGCGTGAGTCGAGAGATTTGGAAAATCGTCACAATTCAGGTCAAAACGTATATTTTAATTTCAATTTAAAAGTTATTCATTCTTTGTTGTAATACTAACGTGAGGGAAAAACCCTCACATAATATTGTTACGTTATTACCGTGTTCCCAGGTGAAATCGTTTGGCCTCCGCGATATATTTAGAAACTCTAATTTGGACAGGCGATCCGCGGAAAATCTACTTAATACAGGTCATGGGTATTAACGAAATCTTTTTCCTTAAGCTTTTCCCAGCACCACAGAAGGTTAAATTATTACCTGTCATTAAAACACTATAACGCAATGCTAGGATATTTGTGTGTTACTTTTAGTGTTCTCAGGTTAGGTGTTGCATGATGGCAAATTACAACTGCATATGCACTAAGTAGACGGGTCTGCGCACAAATTTGATAAAAACGCTAAATCTACGTTAATAATCGCATGCTGCGAGATAATTTCCACGGCTAAAAGTAAGCGGACAAAGGTATATGCAGACAAATCGCGGATTTGAGTATATGTAACTAAACAAGCTATTTGCAGTTGTCAACGGTATTCGAGGCCCGGCCTCTTTGCTTTGTTCTTGCTTACAGATTATCCCAATTCATAAAAGTTGGTGTTTGGGTGCACTCGGACTATTCTTACCACAAAATTTAATGAAGATGCAACGTAAATAGAGTTAAATGGATATATTGCACATTTGAGTGATAATTTGAAACATTCAATAGGATTTGCTCCAGTATCGCTTGAAATTGCATGCAGAAATTGTGAGATCCACAAAAAATGCAAGTAACCAAACGTTTCACGTTATGTTTTGCCGCTATTATCTTGTACCAGAACTGCAGATTTTTTGATTAATGAATCGAGATTGCAGTAGAGGTTAGAATCAACATCTTTGGACTAAGTAAGCATGGATTGCATTGTGGCAAATCTTTGGCTAACTCAGTAGTGAGGACTAGCCTCACATAACCATTTCCCGTTAGTTTGTTTCCAGAACTTCTTAATTCGGCAATGGGCAGAATAACGTTCATCAAGAAAATGACAAAGAGAAACCTTAACTCAATTTACTTACGAAAATCTATATCTCCTCGCATACCAATGTCAAAAAGGAAAGGTATTAACATTTGATGTTATATGCTAAATAAGCATGGATTTCATTCCATAATTTTGTGCTAACTAAGTAGTGAGGACTAGCCTCACGTGAAATCTTCGGTACCGTTAGTTTGTCCCCAGAACAATCCTGGAATTTCCATAATTTCCGTTCGAGCATGCGTAACAATTCAAGAGGAGACTTCAAGTAAAATGACTTGGTAAATATACGTTTCCATATTGATTAACTGTGGCGTGAGTGACGCAGCACATGCAGATGATAATTACTACAAGAAATGCACCAGAATACAAGTAATCAAGTTTTATTTTTATACTTCAAGCTGATCGCAACTTTGCATGAGCTGAATATCCTCGTATCCTGGAGCCTACATTACGTAAGTGGTGAGGGCTAGCCTCACATAACGTTCGTTAAGATGATTGTCCTCAGAAGTAAACTTCCGGAAAGTACGCGGAATAAAACAAGAAATATCTTCAGTGCTTCGAGAAAAGTATGTAAGAAATACTTGAGTTTATGTTAATAACACAAATGAATTCCGATCAGCACACGATAAAGAATGTCCACATTTGAGGCTGTTGTAAGTTTTAGTAAGTCTTGCATTTATTGTTGACAAGTAAATATAGACAAACGTGACTACCTAAGTAGTGAGGGCTAGCCTCACATAACTTGTTTGCTACTCTGATCTCAGGAAACTACTACGAGAGTTCTTTCGTGCAAGGGTGCATACGAAATATTACTGAGGTAAATAAAGAGGACCTAGTTAAATTAGATGTGGTTTCCGGAACATGTACTAACGGAACGCAACAGAATACCGTAAGTTTTACACATGAAAAGTACCGTGAAATGGTATCTACTGAACTCAGGTCAGATATAAATATGAGTTACCTAAATGATAGAAGTGAATTCTCAACCAAGATTGCTCCGTGAGGCGCCGCCTCACATAATTTTTGGAATTAGCTTGTTTACAGCACGGCTATACTAGTTTGCGGGAGTGGATAATCTGCAAAACTTAGCAACGAAGTAAACGTAAGATGTTGTTTTGTGACGCTTCGAATCTTATCAAACGAAACCTGCTTTACCAGGGGTGATCAACATGTACGTAAATAAACTAAATTAAAATAAGGTACTATATATCTTTCCTAATGAGCTTATAAAAGATAAAAGGTAAAGATTAAATTGTCGTTTACGTAAGAAGTGAGGACTAGCCTCACGTTATTTGTTTTCCATTTTCCTGTTCCCAGAATTGCAATAGGTTTTCCATCCGTGCGACAGTTCTCGTAGAGGTTTGATGAATTAGTGATCATATGCATAGGAGCCTACATATGTGCGGACTGCTGGAAATGGAGGTACGAATAATGCTAATACAAGGATTTGGAACGTGAATTGGAACAAAATCATCAACTACGAAGAGCTCAGGTGATGACTTTTGATGTCAATATGCATGACTATTAAACAGATGGACAAAGTTATGAATCTACGCAGTCTGCTTGAAGCTTTCCAACCAAAAAATATTAAGACTTATCAGCAACAAAACTGGTCAAATTAAGTACGGCTTGTACACTGAGTAAAAGCTGCTTTTAAGGTACCCGACAAAGTATTTTACTAGTAAGATAAACAAAGATGTACCACCAAATCCATTTGAGTGAGCATACAACGGTTCTACAGTTGTGAACTGGGTAAGTCAAAGCTAATGCAAGAGTTTACAGACTTCGCTACGTACACAATGCCTGTCAACACTGATCCAGCAACAACCAGGTGCGAGACAAATTTCCAACGTAAATTAATGACCGTAAATCATCGTCATCAAGCCTGAAAGGAAAGATCGATGGTAAACTTTTTGCCTAAATTTTAATATAATGGGAGCTCAAACCACGGTCAAATCATCGACGGAATCACCGTAACACCAAGGTACCTCCTAATAAAACTTTTTTTCACGACTCTTAGGTCCACCTACCCTAAATTTATTAACGCAAAACATACAAAGCGCTGTATCGTCTATATGAAGTATTACATAAGATTACAATTGACCCATGTAAAACAATGAAGGAAATACTTGTAATGGCAAAAATACATCATACATATCAATGGGATAAATAACATGATAATTTTAAGAAAAGAAATGATTTAATATAAGGATTCTCGTCATGTAGAAAGCGTAAGAATTTTTTCTACTATGTATTGTCTGAATGTTGTGTTCTTTTTACATATTTTTTGTCTTTCCTAATGTACGTTTGCAATAAACATGTATTTAGTAGTGTAACATGGTACGCTAATACATTTTTTGCAGATGCATAGGACATGGTGAGATTGTAATTATCTTATAATTTTTGACTTTAACGAAAATGTACTGTTTCTATCGTTTTATATTACTAGATAGATTGTTGTGTGTTAAACATTTGTTTGCAGAATTGTGTAATTCTAACAGAGCTGCATTGTGGACAAGTATATGTTCTTTATGTTAGATATTTAATTAAAACTTTTTCTAGGACATGCTTAATATGTGTCTTTTTCAGGACTAATATTTTACCTATTTCAGCGAAACCAAGTATACGTAGTATCACTAAGTATAGTTTACACAATAATTGATTGCGTCATAAAATACGTTACAAAATTGACGTTTAAAGACTAATCATACCAAAATAAGGAAAATAATACAGAAATATATAGGAACAAGATCTTGTGTTAGGGAACCATAATAATCTTTGTTCACAGATCGCTGTCAAAGTTAATGTTTAATGTAATGTTGAATTATATGGGCTCTCAGGACTCACAACTAAAGGAATGGATCGGAAAATGAATTATTTTATTGATGACCTTTAAACATCTCTACTTAACATTGAACTTTTGACGCCATCTTAACACGAAATGTTGAAGTAATATAATACAACTATGGAAAGACCAGAAAAAGATGCTATTATCAAAAGGATTCTAAGATTGTTCTTCTACGTCTACGATTAAAATAATGAACTACAATAAAATATAAATTTGTGAATAATGGATATATATAAATCATATAATTGCAACATATAATAATATAGGAATAATTTAAATATGTGTATCCCAAAATAGGACCACTGTAAAATTGTTACATAAAAAAGTGATAAAAAGGCATAAAAATATTCAAAAAAGGTATAATCTAAAAAAAAAACATGAAAATAGTGAAAAAATGCTAATTAAAAAAATATTACATAAAATAAAGCAAAAAAAAAGTAACACAAAAAAGATAAAAAACTGACTGAAAATTATTAAACCAAGCCTTAGAAAGGACGAAAGACTATAATATAAAAATGTAATACTGGACGGTGAAAAAAATAAAATAAGAGAGAATACAATTATTATCAGAATAAATACAAAATGTAACGAATAAAGACTAATTGTATAAAAGAAGAAAGAAGAATAGAAAGAAAATCGGAGGTGAAGAAGACGAAGAAAGAAGATCGAAGATAAAGAAAGAAGACTGAAGATGAAGAAAGAAACTGAAGCTGAAGAAGGAAGACTGAAGATGAAGAAGGAAGACTAAAGATGAAGAAGGAGGGCTAGGGATGAAGAAAGAAGATTGAACAGGACTTAATACTACCGAAAAGATAAAATGTCATGACTACGGACGTACGGCAGTAAATAGCAAAAAAATAATTTTACAAAATATTATAAATAATAACTAACGATCAATTAAGAACTTTGGAGGCGCATTAAGAAGACTGAAGATGAACAACTAGGACAGCCGAGGAAGAAGGAAGACCAAAGAGGACGAAAAAAAAAAGATAAAGGAGGTAAACTAAAAGACTGTATGCGAAGAAAGAAGACTGGAAGATACGAAGGAAGACTAAAGATAAGGAAATAAAAAGGAAGGTAAACAAAGACAAAGAAAGAAGACTTAAGATGAAGCAAGAAGACTGGGAACGAAGCAAGAAGACTGGAGATGAAGCAAGAAGACTGAAGACGAACAAAGAAGACTGAAGATGAAGCAAGAAGACTGAAGACGAACAAAGAAGACTGAAGATGAAGCAAGAAGACTGAAGATGAAGCAAGAAGACTGAAGATGAAGCAAGAAGACTGAAGATAAAGCAAGAAGACTGAAGATGAAGCAAGACGCCTGAAGATGAATCAAGACGACTGAAAATGAAGCAAGAAGACGGAAGACTGAAGATCACGCAAGAAGCCTGAAGATAAACATATACAGAGATAACAAAAGAAACCGAAGATTGATTAAGAACATTTTGAAATTTGAAGATGAAAAATATTAGAAATAAAGGAAGAATACTCGGGGTTATGAAAATATACTTAAGATGAAGAAGGAGGACTCAGGGTGAAGAAAGAAGACTGGGGTTGAAGAAACAAGACTGATGCTGAAGATAAAATACTGATGCTAAAGAAAGAAGATCGGAGCTGAAGAAAGAAGACCTGAGCTGAAGAAAGAAGACTGGAGCTGAAGAAAGAAGACTGGAGCTGAAGAAAGAAGACTGGAGCTGAAGAAAGAAGACTGGAGCTGAAGACAGAAGACCGGAGCTGAAGAAAGAAAACCGGAGCTGAAGAAAGAAGACCGGAGCTGAAGAAAGAAGACCGGAGCTGAAGAAAGAAGACCGAAGCTGAGGAAAAAATACAGAAGCTGAAGGAAGAAGACTGGAGCTGATGATGTCCGAATTAGAGATAAAGAACTGAACAGAAAGACAAGAAATAAGATTAAAGAGCGCTTATTGAATGACGCGTGACGTCCCGGTGCTAAAAGAAGCTCAACATGTACAATGTAGGAATATTACTTAAATTAATATTAAATAAATAAAACGAAAACTAAGGTGTGACAATGAAAATGAAGACCAAATGTGAATAATGAAAAAGACAGAATATGAAGAAAAACATAACGATGAAGACCGAACTCGAAGAATGAAGATGAAGAACCAAATTCGAAGAATGAAGATGAAGAACCAAACTTGAAGAATGAAGATGAAGACCGAAATCACAAAGCAACTAAAATAAAGACCAAATGCAGAGAAAAAAATTAAAACAAAAGTCCAAGAATGAAGATGAAGATCAAATTCGAAGATGAAGACCGAACTGGAAAAATGAAAATGAAGAACCAAACTTGAAGAATGAAGATGAAGACCGAAGTGAGAGTGAAGAACAAATGCAAAGACAAAAAATTAAAACCAAAGTCCTAGAGTGAAGATAAAGATCGAATTCGAAGAGCAAAGATGAAGAAGGAACTCGAAGAATAAATAAAGATGGAGAATGAAAATTAAGACTGAACTAGAAGAATGAAGATGAAGAACATAATTTGAAGGATGAAGACGAAGAACTGAGCTGGAAGAATAAAGATGAAGACTGAAGTCATAATTTAAAATGGACATCAAATAAGGAGGAAGAAGATGAACAACGAACTCAAAGAGAAATCCAAGTTTTCAGAGTGCAAACGCAAAAAAAAATTACATAACGTAGAGAAAACTTAAAACTAACAAAAATATGGAAAAATACCCATTACAACATTTAAGAATATCACAAGAAAAACACTACGTCATTCTGTATAATGAAACTGATGGAGAACAAGAAAAATTGTTGAGTAAAAGCAAGAAGCAAAAAAATAAAACCCGAAAAATAAATACTATTGTCAAGAATAATAAATTTTCACATGGGTTAACTTATCATGCAATAAATAGAAATAAATTATAAACTGAATAAGGATATATTTTTTAAATTTCTTCAATACGCATGATATATTGAGCACCGGATCACGCAATACGATTTATGAATAATGAATAATAAGTATTACATAAGACAAAAAACGAGAACCAAGATGATTTAAAATCAAATACGTCAAATAGAACATTAGGATACAGACAGACATAAAATGAAAAAGGTATGATTATTATATTTTCAACCTTCATTGAAATTATATTTACATTGTACAAGGTTTCTTACAGTTCCTTTTCTTTTTCAGTTGTTATCTGGCCAGGCAGTCATCGGGGGCTCAAACTGCTGGTTCCCCAGGAAACTTACATCGACGGAGCTAAAGGACATCGCGCAACTGAACCGAGGAGTGTAGTAGAAGACTTCGAGAGATATTACTAAATAGAAATTTCGTAAAACTTAGATAAAAAATAGTTTAATAACCTAAAAAGTTAATACATCACCTAAATACATATAACCATGTGTTAACTCATTCTTGTAAATCAACAAATGTTAACTATAAAGTACCAAAATGCAATAAAATGTATAAAATTATATTTTCTTGTTATTTATTCACCGGAATGAACCTTTAGCTTCAAACAATAATAGCAAAATAAATAATGCAGTAAACTTGTGAAACCTTTATCCAGTAATGTTTTTCTTCAAACTGCCATAGCAGATAAAATTCTTGGTCAAGTAGAACATCCACCTGTTGGGCATTGCTATAGTTATATAGCTATGGTATATAGTTAGTATCTACTGTGTTAATATTTCGAGATCCAAGTAATAAAATAAATGGTATTATAATGAATTCACATTAACAACAGCACTAATACCTACTCGTAAGACCTGTGCCTAAGACACATAAATTTAGAAAACTAAGAATGCCAAGGAACTACAAGCACTCTGAACAGAAATCGAGATTTTTTTTATTATTCGAGAAGTTTTACTAAGAAGAGTAAGTGGTTGAAGATGCAGGAACCACATAAATTACTGTCTATATTTATATCAATCACAAGTTCATAAACATTTAATGCCAATATTTGTGTTGTTGATTTTAAACGTACCAACTATTTCCAAAATCGTCTGCCTTATAGTACAGGATCCCTAGTATAGTTTTCATCATCTATTACTAACAAGCTGATTTTTCGTGAGTATCTTCCTTTCG